>MPUH01001328.1:0-18255 GCA_001970955.1 Stentor coeruleus | reverse complement strand
GTTTTTTCTTTAATGATTTTTCAAATTTTATGCTGTAGAGCACTATTTCATGTAGTTTTAAGTCTTTAAGTTGATTTTCTGTATTTTTTTGAGTTCTTCTTTTAGAGTTTTTCTTTCGTCTTTGTATCCCGTGCAGTTTTCGATTAGGTATATCTCATCTTCGCAGTTTGCTTCGCAGCATGGGCATGCAGCTGATTCATTTTGATGTCTAATGTACTTGCATTTGTTTGTAAGGTTTGCTCCACTTCTGAGTTGTGCTATGATGGCTACCGCATGCGATTCTTCTTTTAGTTGTCTCTTGCTCTATGTTTTCTGTTCTTATAGTATTAGTTTTATGTCAAAAAAATCAGTAAAAGGTGTTTCATTAAGTAATAAATAATATTTAAATACAATTGCCAAAATTGTTTCATAATTGATGATTATGCGCTATAATAAAAAAATAATACTATTAAAATAACTTCTCACTCTTTAAGATCTTGCATATATCCTGCAATATTAAATTCTATTCTAAAACCCCAAAGCTAATCCTAAAAAAATCCATAAATATTTTCTACTAATAAATACATACATCCCATAAAACCAACAGCATACCTTTAACCCATATAAAATTATAATTCTCCTCCTCAAACACAATTTTTAAAACTATTCAACACAAAATTTTATACACTTCATAAAAACCCATATAAAATATTATTTATGACCCTTATTAAGAGAAAGAATTCAATAAATCTCTATCACAACCTCTTGATTAATAATCAAATTTCTTACTATAAAAATTTCCACATAAACTAATAAAAACCCTATCTTTTCATCTCAATCCTAGCTTAAACTTATAAAAACTACAAAAAAACCATAAACTAAAATGTTTAAAAAAACCTCTAAACCTAATCAAAAACCAAACCTCAAAATCCAGCTTTTTACTCAGAATCATTAAATTATATAATATCACAAAAAATCAAAACAAATTCTCTTCATCCGATTCCTCAATATTATCAGGCCTTTTTTCTCTTCTTGGGGGGTTTCTATCAACACCCAAATCCACTTGTCCCTTTTCAACAATCGGGACAATAATCGGATACCATTTTTTAAGTTCTTTCTGTACCATCTTCTCTTTAGTATCCTCTTCAAGTAGCCTATAAGCCACATAAGTTGATCTTTGAACACTACCTTTAATAATCTGTTCTTTTAGCGCATTAGTCATAGACAATAACATATTCTTTTGTTCCCCAGCTTTAAAAATCCTCCATTTAATCTGTTTTATAATATTCTCAGCATTTTTAGTAAGATTTTCTATATGTATATTCATTTCTGAAGGGTCTTTAATCCCTAAAAACTGATTCTGTGTCTCTATTCTAAAAATCCCTTTTTCTACACACAAAAACGAGAATTTATTATACGACAAAGCAGGGTATTCTTTACCTTCTAATTCAGCAATTAAATCTGAATAAGAAGTAAACAGCATTTTCGCATAAAAAGGTGTATAAGTTTGTTTTTCTATATTTTTAAACAATAATTCAAACTCATCCATACTCAAAAACCCATCACCTGATAAATCAGCCCCATTAAACAAATCCTTAACACTATTTTTAGCTCTTTCTAAATACAACCCAAGTTTGTTTATGTTAATTTCCATAAGGTCTAATCTTGTCACAACCCCGCAAACGTTAAAATTTTTCGGACATGCTTTTTCTAATGATTCAATTTTCTGACGAAGCTCAACAAGTTCTGGTTCTGTAATTTTCCCTTTCCAATACGTTTCTGTAGCTTCTTCACTTCTGTATAATGACACAAACATTTCTTCATTTTCATCGACTATCATTTCATTAGCTTTGCATATTGAATTTAATATTCTACTCAGATCAAGAAACATGTTAAAATAATCGATTTCTAATGAATCACTCACTCCTATAAACCTTGAAAATAGATTAACAATAGATGATGTTTTTTTATAAGTTTCACATGCGATTATATATTGCATAAAATTTGCTTCAGCTATTTTTTTACTGTTATATTTTGAACATATGTATGAATAAAAGAAATTCGTCAATGAACGGTTTTTTGAAGTCTGGTCTATAGGTAAGGCTAGATAATCTAATATGAATGTATTAACAAGTTTTATGAAACCTTTTTTGCTTACAGTGAGTTTTTCTGTGTATTTTCCACTTGTAACTTTTTTTATCATCGCTTGAACTGTTGAGAAATCAAAATTCAATTTTGTTGGGGCTCTAGAAAGTCTACGGCCTAAGTTGAATTCTTTGAACGTTGTAAACTTTTTCTTCTTTTCTGGAACTTTTGTCATTTTAGATGGGATTCTTCTATGTTTCATGTTTTTCAGTTCAGCGACTTGGTTTCTTAATGATGCATTTTCTTTAACTGCAATAAACAAAGCTTTACGAACTTCTTTTAAAAGTTTAGTGAAATTATTTCTTTTGTTTTTGTAATAACGTATTTTCTTTTTTAAACTTTCGAATTTTTTTGTGTTTATCATATGAAGGGTATTCATAAGGTCTTTAATTTGTAATCGAGTCACAGAGCTATCAGTAAGTTCAAAGTATTTATCTTCAGGAATAATATCTAAATCATCATAAGTTTCTTCACTTCCAGAATAATCCTGGAGATCTTGTAAATCAAAATAATACTTCATATCCGTTTCTTCAAAAAAAGTATCTCCAGTAGTAATTTTCATAATAATATCTTCATATTCCGGTTTTTTATTTGGTAATATAGTTTTATCAATATCAACAACAGGTATAACAAAAGTTTCTAATTCAGTTATACTATATTTATCTTGAAAAGTGACAAATTCTCTTGTATCAACAGCTTTATCTATCAACTCCTCTTCAGTTTCTTGCATTTTTTCATTGATTTCCTGCATGAATATTTTTTGTTCAAGTTCGATTTTTTCTATTTCAACCATTTTATCCATATCTTCTTCAGGAACATCTAATTCTAAAACTTGAGATGACATTTGTTGAAGCAACGGGTCTGATGTGAGCATTTTCGTCAAATCTCTAAATCTGATTTTATTTTTTTGTCTAAGTTTTTTAATCCCAGGTAAATCAGAATCGATATCTTCTAAGACTATTTGTATAAGATTGTTAAGGTTTTGATTTGTATCTTCAAGTCTTAAAAGTTTAATTTTATCTTTTTCATATTTGGCTGTTAACAAATTATGTTTGTTTTGATGGATTTTTTCTTGAACTTTAGCTTTGTCTATGGTTTTTTTTAACTCATGAACCATCATACTTAATGACGCGATTTCTTCTTTTCCCTCACTGATTTTGTTTTTGAGTACCCTAATTTTTTCTTTGTATTTGCTTTGGATGATTTTGAAGTCACTTGTTATTTTCATTTGATGGGTAATTTTACTGTTTTGATATGCTTTTATTGCTGTTACCATCAAAGTGAAATATGCTTTCCAGACCCTTTCAAGAAGTGTCCCACGTTTTGCACAGTGCATCGACACCTGTCTTATAATCTCCTGTAAAGCTGCAGTATAAATAATCTGCGCATTTTCGAAAAGATCTTTTTCTTTATTTTCTTCAGAACTTATATGTTCCAACATAAGATCTATCCATTTTTCTAATATTTCAACATCTTTATTCCCAGCTGGTCTTGCATCTTTTATAATTTTACTCCAGTTAAAAAATCCTTCTAAATTTACATCATTTCCTATATCATGTTGATGTAGGATTTCAAAATTTGCGTTTTCAAGTTTTTGTTTAAGATCGCTTATGTTGTTACTCATTTGGAAAATAGTTTCTGGCATTTCGACACCAAGGGCAACTAAAAGTTTGTTTGTAGCTTTATCTGAGTTTTGAGCTTTTGGGATTGGGTCTAATAATGCTGATATGTCTCTTTGGATTAATAAAGAGGATTTGCTTTTGAATTTGTCTTCTTGAAGCTTGCTGTTTGCTATGTTTGATCTATGACGCTTCATGAGATCACTTTGATCTAGGGTGATTGAATTTGTCATGTAGGCTACTTCGTTTGGGCGTTTGAGACGAATTTCTTTTGTTATGGCTGCAAGTTCTTTGTTGGATCTGGCGTGAATACGGTTGTTGTACCCAAAACTGTTGCTTGCATTTTGTCCTCCGTCTTTTATTAGAGAAAAACTCATGTGTTTGATTTATTTATGAGAGTTAATGATGAAATGATGTTTATGAGGAAAAATTTAGTTTTTTTTTTTGATGATAGTGAAATGTGGAGGATGTGTTGAAGTATTTGTGTTATGGAGTTTTGAAATAAGTAAAGAAATTTATGGTGTTTATAATGAGTAGAAAATGATAAAGTAAATTTTTGTATATAATGAAAAAATAAATCCCTTAAGCAGTAATCAACCAGATATTAGCAACAATTTTTTTCATATAAACTACCATAAAAATCATAATACATTCCACCTATCCACATGAAAATCCTTCATAAACCTTAAAACCATTCCAAAACCTGAAACTAAAAAAATTCAAACCGAACTTTAATAAACTACATATTATCTTTAATCTGCAGACAAATAATCTTTACTCCATCCCACAGGCATTTCATCTAACAAATTATCAATACTCGATGAAATGCTTTTATAGCAGCTTTTTATCGTAATCTCTTTCATAGATGACACATTCGAAATCTCAGTATAAGTCTTAGTCTTATTCGCAAGCTTCGCCACAATATAAACAGCAGCACTAGCAACACTTAAAGGACTTTTCCCAGTAACCAATCCTTTCTCAATAGCCCTTTCCGCAATAATTTGGCTTTTTTTCTTCTCAATTTCTGAAAGGCCAAGATCTGAAGCAAATCTTTTAGCATATTCAGATGCTGATTTATTTGAATGAACAAGAGGTAAAATTTTTTTGATACTCGAATAACACTTTAAAATCTCTCTTTTTTCTACATTTAATGCCATAGAAATTTCCCGAATAGATCTTGGATTACTCTTTTTACGACAAGCTATAAATACACATGATGAGACTATAGCGTTATGGCCTCTACCTTTAAGAGTTTTTTGATCATCTACTTTTTTAAACAAGAATTGAGCTTCTTCTTTTACAACATCACCTGTACTTAGAATGTTACATAAATCTTCTATACTTCGGAATCCTCTTGATAAAGTTTTTTCTTGTCCTCCTTGCATGACTCTTTGATTCCAACGGGAAAGACTTGCATCATTGACACCTGAGATAGTTGTACAGATACCACGGTCTGGAAGAAGATTATTGTTGGCTTCACCCACACGTTTTGGGTCATCACCACCATGTGAACTGCTTTCTTTAGCAAAATTCCTCCATTCGGATGATTCATCGATAATCCTTATCCCTTCAACTTCACCACAATTATGACAGACAATACTTCCCTCCGCTTGGTCAATAATTAATGTTTGCTCCCTACAGTGTTTGCAAAAGTCTAACATTTATATTTATAATGAGTTCAAAACTTTGCCCCTTATCTGAACATTAATCATAATAATCTGATTTTTTGTATAAAAGTTGATGGTTTTTCGAATTGTGTGAGTTTTTGTTGTTGAGGCAAAAGTCTTTTTATACTGAAGATGGGTTTAAGTCTTGACTTAGAAATTTATTGCTAAAAGTGCGGGTTATAAGTTTTTATGTTGAACATTTGTGTTTACTGAATACAAAAGGTGATTTAAAATTGTTGCCAAGAAAAAGTAGAGAAGGGTACAAATGGATTAAGTAGGATAAATGATTTGCTAAAGTCTGTATATGATAAAATTAGAGATAGATGGTCTTTCAGTCAGAAATCTCTTGAAAACATTATCTTGAGAGCTACTTGGCTAATGTTTTATTAAATGTCTAGGCATAGATTGATTTGTAAAATTCTATTAGATAAACATTCATTCTATGGCAATTGTGTGATTCTCAGAAAATTTAAGTATTTTCAGTACTTAAAAGTAGAGAAAGTATCAGAAATTTAATATTTTCAAAGTGTTTATAAGTTATCAAAGATTGATTTACATGATAAAAATTGGTTTAATAGATTATCATAGTATTTAAACCATAGAGAATTTTCTAGGTTACCGTTTTATAATTTAGTCAGAGTATGCTATTTGATTTAATTATTTTTAGTTTTTAAGGGAAATGCGACTAGTGATTTTATCATTGTTATGATGTTTTTCTAAATCTCAGCAGTGTGGCATGAAGTCAGATTTATTATATTTCTAATAATAATGAGATTTTTTTTGTAAAGAGATAATAAGAAAAAAAAGGAAGTGCTTTCGCTAGAAAAATATGATAAAATATTGAATATATTGATGTAAATTATAAACTAGAATTTTGAAGTGTAAGAATATTTGCAATTGTATTTCACTTTATTAGCAAAATAGTTTATTTGAGGTATGCTATTTAATTATAGACATATGAAAAAAAAATATTATTTCGATTATTTTAAAGTTTTATTATGAAGTTACCATCTATATCATGCATATTCCAGTCAAAATTATAGAGTTTCACTCAATCCTCAAAAGTTCTCAAAATCCAAATAAAGATTATTTAATCTGATATATATCTAAATATTCTACTTAATCTCTCTACTACGCTTTTTTTGCAATCTTGGGCTAAGATAATTAATAAAAGCATTATACCTAAGTTCTATCTGTGTCTTATAATCCCTCTCATCAAAATGCTTTTCACAAATAAACCCAGCCTGTAGCCTTCTCTGTGGCGTAGAAAGTTCATTTGTATAAAATTTATACCCATTCCTCCAAGCACACATTAAATGACATAAAGTCTGACATTCTTTACATTCAGAAAGTGGCCCATTAGGTTTTTTACATATAAAACAACACCCTAAACGAGAAATTCCATTAAGAATAATCCCTTCAAGAAACTGTTTATCTGTAAATTCAACCCTTTGATCCCAAAGTGCACAGGAAATATGAAACCATTCTGAATTAACACATTTCATTGGCCATTCCTTACAAGAACAAAGTAAACATTGAGGATTACTTTTTGAAAGACAAACTTGACAATAAAACTCATCTGGAGGGTTTTGGATTCCTATACATGCTCTATGCATAAAAAGTCTACAACCAAAACAATAGACTACAGGGTTGAGTATTGCATTTTCTTCATCATAATTAAAACAAATTGCACAGTCGATTTTTTTTATTTCTGGGTTGGCTTCTTCTCTGTTATCATAATAATCAATAGATTTATCTTGAAGTCCAGATTTTAAGTTTTTATAAATCAGAGTCCATTGCATGCAAATCCAGCTTTGGGTGCAGATTTTTTGCACCTCACTCATATCAATTCTACGTTTTTTTTCAATGAGTTGAGATAAAAGTCCTTTGTTTGTGTTGACTACTGGGATAACTTTTCTTGAGAAGTATTTTAAGGAATAAAGTATTTCTTTAGTGATTTCATCTTCAGCTGGTATAGTTTCATTCAAACATATACTTAAAAGTTCATAATCCTGACTCATTTCTTCAGTGATTTTCATATGATTTTCTAATACTAGTTCATATTTTAAGTTTTTTATATCCCCATATCTTGGTACAATAACAAATTCTTCATTACATTGTGTGGCTGTATGGGCATGAGGATTAACACGAAAATTCATTAAAAAATTACTTTTGGGACCTTGGAATAAAACTCTACATTTGTTGCTCATATGATAAACAATATTTGGTAATGTAAACCCTGATTTATCATATGGCAAAGTTGTTTCTGTTAGAATTTTTTGTGAAGGGACAACGAAATATTCTTTGATTTTATCAAAATCATTTGTAACTTTAGTGTTTCTACTTCTTTTTGGGTTTTTAGAACTGGAGACGTATTTAAAATTTAAATGCTTGGTTTTGCTTTTTTTCTGGTCTTTGATCTTATGTGGGGCTAGCTGGACTTGCTCATTTTTAACAGGTGATGAATGGTCTGGACAGAAAATAGAAGGCGGGGATGTTTTGTAGCCTGAAGAAATCGCACATAGTGGGTGGAAAGCTTTCGGACATGCTGGTTCGGCACAGTTAACACAAAACCCTGTCATTGTACCTCCACATATGTTGCATCTAAGACAAAAAGCAACATCATCCAAATTTTCAATACCTTTTACCGCAAATTGAAGGTCTTCTTTATCTAAATAAGCTTCTTTAACAAATCTCATACCTAAATGAGAGTTACATATAAGGTGGACCCAAGACATTTCTGAAGACCTTCTTAAAGGACTAAGGCTTGATGATGCATGCTGTGGGGGACATAAACTACAACGAGCACCTTGATATGAGCAATTATCACAAGCCCAATCTTCTTGAGGAAGACTTCCATAACAGTCACTATGGACTTTTAATGTACAACTGACTTTCTTTCTTACAATTTACAGTGAAGGAGGCAGCTTGCTTTCTTGCATATCATGCACACTTCCATTATAATTTGTAATAGGATTTGTTTTGTGTATTAAACTAATAAACAAAACATGAAATTTGATTATTTAATTAACTATCAATAGAAGATAAAATTAAGCAGATTTTTGAAGTGGAAATTGAAAATTTATATAAATAAATGTTGGTATATTTGGTATAACTTTTAATGCTAAGATTGTGTATTTTTCTAGGGTTTTAATGTGCAACAGTTAAGAATTTGAAACTTAATTTGTTAAACTTACTAATTATTAATAAAATTAAGCCACAACATTTCCATAATAAACTCACAACAATCGCTTGACCCCAACTCAAATCTTAAATCCACTTTAAACCATAATTTTTTCAAACCCAAAAATTCATCAATCAAAACCATCACCAAAAATCCTTTACCATCACATACATTTCTTAAAATCTAAACAAAAAGCAATATCACAAAAGTGTATTTAAATCATTACCCAAAATCATCAAAATTTTCAAAGTTTTCAAAATCTTCAAAAATCCCTCCCTAATTTTTTTATCATAAACTGTGATTTCTATATTCCTCAACCAAAAAAGCCTATACCATTATTTGTTAATCAAAATCCAAACAACCAGAATAGAAGCATGATGTATTTTAAAAAATGGTTGATCTAGGGGACTGTCTGATTCAATGGGTAAAAGCTATTTAGTTAAACAGAAACGAATTAGGAATTCAATGTAAAAGCCTCAGTGATTTATCCGATGGGATTCTTCTTTATGAACTAATGAGTAAAGTGTAAAATCCATTCAGATCTCCAGAGTATTTTGATATGGAATGCATTTCCATAGACGTTAAAAACAACTGGGCATTAAAACTTGGAAACCTCCGTCGACTTAAAAAAGCTCTAGACAAGTATTTAGAAGAAGAGCTCAAAATGTCACATACAAAATTAGACAGAATCGACCTACCAAACCTTGCAAGAAAAGGTAACCCAGATGACGCTATTAAGCTTTTTGAAGCAATTTTCTTTGCTATAATCCACTGTCCTCAGAAACAAGTTTATATCAAAAGAATGATGGAACTTCATGAATCAGCTCAAATTATCTTAATGGCTTTTATTCAAAAAATCATAGGAGAAGATAATGAAAATCCTATGGGAGATAGTGATTTAGTTAGAAAAGAAGTAGAAATGCTGAGAAATGATAAGAAAAAACTTTCAAAACAAGTCTTTGAATTAGAACAAGAAATCAATGGCTATATAGAAGATAAGGCAAGACTAGCTCAGCAGATTCAACAACTTAAAGGGGAAAATGAAAGGTTATATACCGACATTGAGAAGAAGTCTGAGCAAGAAACAAGACATTCCGTAGCTTTAGTTAATGAATTAAAAACAAGGCTAATAGAAAAAGATGAACAAATTTCTGATTACCATAAATCCATTGACAAAATGAAAAAACAATATGAAAACGAAATCGCTCAATTAAAAGATGATATCGATGTTGCTACAGCTAAGAATTATCAAAATATGAACGCTGATAAAACTTTGCAACAATATAAAAAAAGACTTGAAAGCTTAGCTGGGATAAAACAAAAAGCAGCGGATTTACAGAAACAAAATGAAAATTTAATGGAAACTGTAGCTTCACAACATACTGAATTAGAAGTTCTTTCTAGTCTTCGTAAACAAATAGTTCAATATAAAGAACAGGTAAATAAAGAGAAAAATCGAGCTGATACTTTGTCGTTTAACTTGGAGAATAAGGAAAAAATGATTAAGAAATACGAAAAAGAAATTGTTGAGTTCAGACAGAAAGTTAGTTTATTAGAAAGTAAAAATCAAGAATTGATGCTTGATAGGCAAGATAGTTCGCATGCAAGTGAGGATTCGTTTGTCATGCAAAGTGAAAGGGAAATTGCTATGATCCCATCACAAAACAGAACTTTTAAATCTAGACAATCATGTTTGCCTACAGCTCATGAACAAATTGAGTTGACAATAAGAGAACTTAATCATCAAAAGACTATGATAGATACTAAAAAACTTGAAATAAAATCATATAAAGAAAGAATTCTTATGGTTATAGAAGAAATGCACACACGTGGATATGAATATATGGGTATAATCAAACAATTTGAAAATAACAATTTAATCCTTAGTGAACAAATACAGGTTATGAATGAAAGTTTATCTGAAAAAGAACATGAAAAAGTTGTCCATGAGCAAACTATGTATGAGCTTGAAGAAGTCAAAGCTACAAAAGTAACTTTACTTAATGATATCAAAAATCTTTATACAGAAAAAGATGCTATACATAAAAAATATCTCGATTGTAGAGAAGAATTCTTTGTACTTCAAGCTTCAGTAAACAGTAAAGATATGACTGTAAGAGAATTAGAACTCGAACTTAGAGTTATTAGAGATAAAATCGGTGCTTATGAACAAAAAGAAAAAGTTTATGTAAACGAACTTGCATCACTTAGAAGAAATTCTGTAACAAACTCAGGAGGTTCTCAACAACTTATGGAATTTGAAAGAGAAATGATTGCTTTAAGAAATGATAATTCTGAGCTCCAGCAAAGACTTGAACAGAAAAATAAAGTTATAAATGAAGTAACAACAGCAAAAGAAGAAGCTATTAAAAAACTTCAATTAGAAAACAATGAGATTAAAGAGAAATGCAAACAGGAAATAGAAATGAAAAATCAAGAGTTTATGCAACAGTCAGAAGAAGCTGTAAATGAACTTATGAAACAAAGAGAACAACTTGCTGCTAAGTTACAATTTGAAAGAAGAAATACTATGATTGGGTGGCAAAGAGCTATGAGTATTAAAGATCCAACTTTGTTGATAAGTGAAGAGATTTTTAAACTTCGTGAAGCACTTGTTGAGAAGGAAAAAGAGATTACTAGAGTTACGAAGAATAATAAAGAACTTAAGATGTGTTGGAAAGACTCTGCGAAATTACTTAAGTCAGTGTGGAAACAATTAGGAGATGAAACTAAGAAGATTGAAGAAGCGGTAAGGAAAAGGCATGGATAGGGGGGTTTTTATTATTAATAGAGTAATGTAATTCAATAATAAATTGCAGATTTTTTAAAGGTTGTGTATAGGAAATAGTATGAGGGAGGTTAGGATATTGGAAATTATATGAGATTATAATAGATAAAAACTATTATTGTTATGAGTATTTATTTTTATGTTGATAGAAGCTTTTTTAAATGATGATTTTATTTTCATATGTGTCAAAAATAAATTAATTATTTGTATAACTAATAAATTATCTAATTCTAACTAAAAAATCCCATATAAAATTTCGCATCATTATAAATTTCTTCAATAGTAGCTCTCTTAGCCATATCAACTTCAAGCATTTTCCTTAAAGTCTCATTTAAATAATTACATTTAAATTCTCTAATTTTTGTATCAATAGTATTTTGTAGCTCATTTCTAAGTTTTTTATAAGAAATTTGTCTTAAACTATCTTTTTTTATATAATCATAGCTAATTGTTAGCATTTCCATTATATGAATATCAAATGCAATACCAAAAAAATTAAGGTAGTTGACATCTATATTACATACACTAAGAAGACATAGTCCTAATGAGAAAACATTTGACTTATATGGATCATACTTGATAAAATATTGTTTATTAGACATTCTATGCCATGTCATTAATTCTGGAGAAAGAAATTTTGTAGTAAATTTATTCGAAGGCCAAAATATTGGATAATCATTACCTTCGTATTTTGGTATAAATTTAAATGATTCTTCAAAGTCACATATTTTAACTTTATCAGGTGATTCAACTAATATATTATATGGGCTAATATCATTATGTGCTATATGATTTTTTTCTAGTATAAAAAATGCTTTCGTTATATTATAAAATAAAATTTTCATTTCTCTATCATTCAGTTCTTGATTTTGATTCATATACTCTTGTAAATCTAATCCTCCATGTTCTAATCCTATAATTAATTTTTTTTTTTGCATTGCATTACTTACTGAAAAGTAATATATTTGTGGGAAACTATCAGATAGTTTAGATAGTTTTTTCAATATTTTTATCTCTTTATAAACGTTTAAATTATTGAACAAATTGCATTTATCGTAGTTAGAAATTCTATTAAAAACTTTATATACTTGATGATTTCTTTCAGGATTTATACTATTTGAATTAGTAGTTTCTTGGACCATATTGTTTTTATTATAAGAGTTTTTATTTATATGCTTTGACCTTGTATATATATATGGAAATGCTTTAGAACTCTGAAACAATGGTACTATTATTTTAGTTTTAAAATTTGGTTCGAAGTTATTTTTATTAGCCCTTATTTTTTCTTTAAAGATAAATTTTAAATTGCTTTCATCAGCATCACATAAATTCTCATCTATTTTGAATTTATCATGATTTGATTGATAAAATCGGCTTTCTTTATCAGAAATGCATAGTTTTTTTATAGAATATTCAATGTAATTTTTGTACTTTTCTGAATAGAGCAAGCTTGAAGTGTTGTTAATTCTTAGTAGAAATTTATCATTAAAGTTAATACTAGTTTGAATTTTTTTGAAAAATTCAATTGCTTTAATTTTGTTATTTAAATTAAAATACGCATCTCCTAGGATAATGAATAATTCAGCATAATTTATTCCCTGAGAGACTAATGGGTTTTTTGAAAGTGCTAAACAATTTTCTAAATACCAAATAGCTTTTTCATACTCATTTGTTTGTTTATAAAGCAAACTTTTATTATAATAAATTTCTGCTAGTAATACTACATCATAAACTAATTTATTTTCAATAATAGATTTGCTTTTTTCAATAATAGATTTGCTTTTTCCATAAAATTCCATTGCCTTTTTTATGTTGTTTAATTCAAAATAAGCAAATCCTAAATTTGTATAAATCATTTCTAAAGTTTGATCATTACAAAATTCCAGGTTTTTTTCTAAACCATTTCTGCATTTATTAAAATTTTCAATAGCTTTCTCATTATTTAGATGTAGATAAGTGCATCCTAAATTATTGTAAATGCTTATTAACCTTATGTCATATGACTTAAGAACTTTTTCAAGTATGAATTCACATTTTGTAAATATTTCAACAGCTTTTTTAAATTTTTTTAGTTTTGTATATGCAACTCCCAGATTATTATATAATTCTGAAAGAATATCATAATTAGGATCAGGCTCTTTTTCATAAATATATTTTGATTTTTCATAAAGTTCTTCAGCTTTATTATCCTTATATTTCCATGAATAAATTGCGCCTAAAATAAAATAAACATGAGCTAAGTTTATATGATAAGGATTAAGTTTTTTTTCCATGATACTTCTGGATTTTTTAAAAAGTATAAAAGCTTTTTTAATACAATTTTTCTTTAAATAAAGTTTCCCTAAATTAAAGTAAATTGTTGCTAAATTAAAATCATCAAGAGTATATATTTTTTCACATATATGTCTGCACTTTTTATAATATTTCTTTGCTTTTTCTAGCATATCCATATTAATAAATATGCTACCCAAGTTATTATAAATAGTTGCAAGGCTTGAATGATTTGATTCATAATACTTATGTAAAATATTTTTGCATTTTTTACAAAGTTTTAATGCTTTTTCTAAATCTTTAATTTCAAGATAAAGCATTCCTAAATTGTTATAAATTGCCGCTAGCAATGGATAATAAAATTCAGTTTTTTTTTTTAATATATGTTTGCTTTTTTTATAAAAGTAAAATGTTTTCTTTTTATCATTAAGAAGACTATAAAGACATCCAAGATTATTATAAGCAGTAGCGAGATTTGGATGATCAGAGTTGAGTTTTTTCTCCATAATATCTTTGGATTTTTCAAAAAAGTTAGCAGCTATTTTATTTTCGTTTAAAGTTGAATAAAGATTTCCTAAATTGTTATAAATGATACCTAGATTCGAGTCATCAGATTTTAATATTTTTTCATAAATGAATTTGCATTTCTCATAGTACTCAATAGACTTTTTGTTTTCGTTAATATTATAATTAAGTAAGCCTAGATTATTATAAACAGCTGCTAGAAATGGATCACTAAAATTTTGTTTTTTTTCAATAATTATTCTGCTTTTTTCATAATACTCAAAAGCTTTTTTTATATTCTTCATATTAAAATACAAAATCCCTAGATTGTTATAAATTGTTGATAAGTCTTTATCGTCATCTTTAAGATTTTTTTCCAAAATATATTTGGATTTTTCGAAAGCTTTAAGAGCTTTTTTATTTTTATTTAAATCCAAATAAAGAATTCCTTGATTGTTGTAAATAGATGCTAAATTTATGTGACCAGGAAAAAATGTTTTTTTATAAATAATTTTGCATTTCTTATAATATTCAAGAGATTTTTCTTTTTGATTTGCACTTGAATATAAGTTTCCAAGATTGATATAAACAGAAGCTAAATATTGTTGAGGAAATCTGGGTTTTTTTTCGAATATAGTTTTTGATTTTTCGTAATACTCAAGAGCTTTTATGTTGTCATTCATGCTTGAGTAAAGCATGGCTAAGTTGTTGTATATAAATGATAGACTTACATCATCAGGTTTGCAGATTTTTTCAAAAATAACTCTGGATTTTTCGAAAAGATCAAAAGATTTTTGCTTATTGTTAAAATTCAAATAAATCATACCTAGATTGCAATAAATTTGTGCTAGACATGGGTGAAATGGATCGAGTAATTTTTCTCTTATTAATCTGCATTTTTCATAACACTGAAGTGCTTCTTCTTTCTTGTTTAATTTGGAATACAAATTTCCAAATTCTATTAAAAAATTTGCTTGATCTAATTCATTGTTTAGTAGTGTTTCTTGATCTAGCATTGTGGATTGTTCAAAACTTTTAATTGCCTTGCTGTATTTACCTGCTTGATCATAGCACCATCCTAGAACAACATTAATTTTTTTGAGATCCTTTGAAATTTTCCCTTGAGCTCCTTTTATTTTTATGAACTGCTTGCAAAAATGCTTTGCTTCAGTAAAATATTCAGATTTATTTTCAGAATGATAATTTCCTAATAAGCCTAAAACATTTGCAAGTCTTTTATAAACTCCAGAGTTCCCCTCATGCATTCTTGTAAAGTATAGCATCCTAAGATCATAAGCTTTACGATAATATTTTAAAGCTTCTTGAAAATTTTTGCGATCAAATTCTATATCCCCTTGCTTTTGAAGTGATTTTGCCTCATTATTCACCTTTTCAATCGAGTTCATATTTAATTATACCTTTATAAGTTTTTAATTTCCATGATTTTAATATGAAAAGACCTATTTTATCTAATAAAAAAGCATATAAAATTATAAAACTTCTCTAATAAAATAAAAAAACTAACTACAAAAAAAGCTTTAAATTTATAATCTTTATATCTAAAAATCAATTTATTCTATAATAAAATTGAGTTACTTAAGCTATTCCTAGACACCATTAAACTTCTATTCAGATTAACCCTTTTTCTCAGATTAATAAGTTTTTCTTTGCTTTTATTAAAGTTACCAGGAACACATAATAAGCTTTCATTACTTTGTGAAACATTATAAGGGACTGAGAATTTTTTTCTTAGCATCGGATGTGCAAGTGGAAATTTTGTTACTGTGTTACTAAAACTGTTTGATTCTAATACCACTCTACTAGCAACTTCAGCCATTTCATCTCTTGTCGCAACTCTAGCTTTGCAAAAAGTTGCGAGTTTATTTGCAACTTCTTGTGAGCATTGCAATAAAAAATGTTGTTTTTTAACAAAGTATAATTTAGCATTTTCAGATACTACTCTATATGTATAATGTGATGGTTCATTATAAAATATGCATTCATCAGCAATCATACATCCAGATCCAAGACATATTATTTTAATCTGTTTATATCCATAATTTTTCGTTAATAAACACTCACCACTATGTATCATAATCAAATATTCAATCAATCTCCCTTGTTCAATTATAATATCATCTCTTTTGTATTTTTTAATATCAATGCAGTATGCAATTTTTTCTTTTTGATAAGACTTAAATCCAAAAGATTTTGGAAATTTCGCTTCAAGAAAAGCAATTTTTTCTTCAATATTTGATTGAAGCTGATTTCTCATAATACAACAAAAAGTTGATAAATCTAATGTTAGCAAATGTGTGTGTTTTTTTGAAACTGCAGTCAAGCTTCTTGGCAGATGTCTAATTAAGCCCCTTTCCCCAAGTACTTTTCCAGGACCCATTGTGGTTACAAGGAATTTTTTCCCATTTTCAGCAGAATCATATAGTAAAACATGACCTTTAGCTATAATATATAGCTTATCTGAATAGCTATTTTTGAGGAAAATAATTTCTAAGCGATGAAACTCTGTTAATTTCATACTAGATGCAAGTTCTTCTAAGGATAGTGTAGATAATGATGAAATATAAGGAGCAAATTCATCGATTTTAGCAAGGTGATCTGCTATCCTATTGATGTCATCTTGAGATTTTGTTGTTTTGTTAATCAAAGCTATGAGAATTTTATAATATCTCTTGTGTAAAGGCATTTCAAAAATTATAATAAACCATTAAGAATAGAGTTAGATTTAATTAAAAGGATTGCTTATTAGATGTTAATAAAAATTCTGTGAATTAAATTCTGGAAATAGAAAGTTGAATAAAAGTGGTAAGTGAAATTTAATATTTTGACTGCAAAACTTTTATTTTAGTTAATTTTGATGATGATTTTATAACTTATAGTAGGATCAAACGCATATTTATTATAATTTATCCTCATTGTGGAAATTTTTTGTAAATGAACTTAATTTTTAACTTGGATGAAATTGAAATGAAAGTTAATAGATTTAGCTTAAGTTTTGTTTTTTATAAGATTCAAAGAAGTATAATAAAATCAATATAAATTAGCACTTCTTGGGTTTCAAAATGCATTTGATGCTAAATTAACTTATATAAAATATTTTAGGCTAATTTTTATTATTTGTGTTAAATAATTTCTGAAAATTTCGCAAATCAAACCCAACTTGATAAAGACTAGAGATTTTTGAGTTTAATTTGAAAATAAAAGCTTAATAGTTTTAACTTTATACAAATATCTCAAAGTTCAACCAATATAGAGTAATATCCTAGACACCAACTTTTTTGTATTCAATTGAAATCTGAGAGGATTATATATGATTTATAAGAATAATTAAGCTTTTATATAAATAAAATCTTTGATATAAAATAATAAACTGAGCTAAAATAGAAATTTAATCCACTCAGTTTTTAGTTTTATGCTATAGATGTCAAATTTATTATATTAAACTGCCGCATAGTAGTAGATATAAAATATTTACCAATACTATCATAGCACTAAAAAATCAACCAAATTAAAAACATAAAATTTTGCATATACCCCATTTCTTAATTTTATTAACTTATCTTCATCCCCATTTTCATCTTCTTGTATCCCTTTACTTAAACTACTCATTATATTTTACTAATTAAATATTCTCATCAACTTTATCTAAAATCATTTTCGGCATAGTCAAAGGTTCAATAACAACATGATTAGGAGCTTCTGTCTTTGAGCAAAACACCAAAGATAAATCAACAAGAACTTTTTGTGAGTATTTCCTCTTATTAGAAGATTTCTCTAATATTAAATCTAAAGAATTCAAAGTATCTTGTGAAGGCATAGAAAACTGATATATCTTAGATTTATCTTCACGAGCATAAAGAAGTTTTGGAGGTGAATAACAAAGCATACCTTTATCTTCAATATTAATAGGATAATGCTCTTCAAGAGGTCTATCAATACCTATTTCAAGTATTCTTACAGTTTTTTCATCAAAATCTACTATAAAAACTTACATATTTGGCATTGAATTCTCTAGTAACCCACCCTTTTCCCCCTTTAACAAACATGTTGCTGCTGATATTTTTATAGGTATGACACAGG
>MPUH01001327.1:0-18316 GCA_001970955.1 Stentor coeruleus | reverse complement strand
GGTGAAAATTGTGTTAAGGTGTATAAGCATGAATCTAAAAGGATTTTTTTATTTAAGCATGTCTTTATGATAAAGTTTATATAATTTATTGAATTTAAATGTCATTATGCATAGCTTTAATTCATACTGAAATTAATATGAAGGCTAAATATCTACATAAAAGTTTTGAAATGGAGAAAAACTTAAATAACACGATCTTATCCGCATAAATCAAATTTCTAAGTTTTATAATATCATATTATATTTTTAAGCATTTTTCACTTTGTCCATCGGGGTATTCAACCTCAATAAATCAAGCCAATTGCTTAGCGTCAGAAAATCTAAATTTATACGATATGAAGTTTTATAAAGGGTTCCTAAGAATTACTTTTATCTTAATAAAATGAAAATATATGCTTTTCTTGTAATTTGTGTCTCATGTCAAGTGCTTTTAGATGAGATTCCTAAATGTGGAAGCCCACCTCCACCTGTTTTAACTTCCAGCCTAGCTTACTATGAAAATATTATATACATGTTTGGTGGATACCAAAATAGTTATTCAAACAAATTGTGGAGTTATGATATAACAAAAGATAGATGGAGCAATATTTTAAGTGGAAGCCAAATAGAACCTTCTGCTAGAAGTTCTGCTTTTCTAGTTGGAATAAATAAAAAACTCTACCTATATGGTGGAGAAACATATAAAGGGGTGAATGGAGATTTATGGGTATACGACATTACTTCAACTCTTTGGGAACTTCTAAAGCCATCTGGAGATTTACCACTTCCTCGTAGCCACCCATCATTTGCTTCAGATATGTCTTCATTTCTCTATCTTTTTGGAGGTATAACAATATTTGGATCAGACTCATTACTTTATAAGTATTAACTATACAGATTAAACTTGATAACATTAGAGTGGACACTTATTTCTACAGTATTCTCTCCAAGTCCAAGATCTGGAAGTGGTTTAGTTTATTATAATGAAAAACTATATGCTTGGGGAGGCGATGTAAATGATACTGATCTTTACATATTTGACCTTTCTAATAATAGTTGGTCTTTACAAGAGTCTGTTAATACCCCACCAAAATCCCGTCAAAGATTTCCTATATTTGCCCTTAATAACAATTTGTATATGTTTGTTGGGTTTTCTCATGATATGTCAGAAATATTAAAAGATTGTTATAAATTCGAACTGGATACTATGAAATGGTCTGATATACCTTGTTTAAATGATCGTGTTGTATGGGCTTATATAGAAATTCAAGGATATTTTGTGCTATTTGGTGGTGCTAATGAAACAGAGGTAAGCAATGAACTGATATATGTGGATTTTAATGATAAGATTAAATATAATGTTTTATCAAAAAATTGGGTATCCCCTGGACCAAGAATTAAAGCTAGTTTACATATGGTAAGATCTTCATTGTGGTTTTTTGGAGGCTCGCATGATGGAGAATAGTAAGGAATATTTAGTTATAATGACTGTTGGAAATATGATCTTATCAATGATAAGTGGACTCATATAGACCCTCCATCGTTTGTTCCACCACCAAGAAGTCATCATGGAAGTACAGTTCTACTAGGTGACACAATTGCAATATTTGGAGGCAAAAATTCTGAAGGATATCTAAATGATATGTACTTTTACAATTTATTAAGTAACCGATGGATACAAATATTATCAAAAAATGTTCCTAGCGCAAGGTCTTCACTATGTATGGCTTTTAATTATCCTTGGATGTATATATATGGTGGGGAAAATGATAAAGGGGTATTAGACGATTTATGGATGTATTCTTTTTCAGAAGAAGACTTTGTAAAAATTATAACACCTGGATTTAGACCTCCTGCTATGATGAATATGCAATGCAATGTTGCTGAGGATACTAATTTTTATATAACAACTGGAGAGACTAATATTTATACGCAAATCGGGACTATTTTCTACTACATCCAAGAGTTAAACGTTTGGAAATATATTAAACATATTGATGAGCTAATGTACAGTGATTCTAAAATTGACTTTATGAATACTGGTGCAATTATATTTGGTGGTCGGCGATCATATCATCCAATCAGCGATATTTATTACTTTAACTACAGTGATTTATCTATAAAAAAATTAGGGAACTTGCCTATAAGTGTATCAAGTCATGCTGGCGCTCAAGTTGGTAGAAGTATGTATTTATATGGTGGTACTCGATCAATGCATAGTTCTTTAATACCCGAACAAGGGATCTCAACATTTTATAAAGTTACAATAAACTTAATGGAATGTGGAAGAGGCCATTATGGAGAAAATTGTACTATATGCAGTCCTGGATATTATAATGATCTTTTAGAATCAGAATTTTGTAGTGCTTGTGTTCCTGGGACTTTTAACCCAGATTATGGAGCTGGGTATAAATCTCAATGTATTCCTTGCTCGTATGGAAGTTTTGCAAATAAACCTGGAAGTTCATATTGTAAGCAATGCAGTTCAGATCAAATATGTCCTATTGGGACATCAGAACCTAAGACTAATGATATTGTTTATCAAACAGGAAGACAGCCTAAAGCTTATGATGATAAAATTTCTGAGACTCAGCGATTGAATTTTATATTGATCATTTTTTTTACCTTGGGAATAATACTTTTAGCTGTATTCATATTCCTCCTAAAAAAATATTCCTTTATCCGCTATTTGGATATTTTCAAAACCCTACACCCCAGAAAATACTACGAAGAGCCTTACTCAACATCTTTCGGTGCATTTTTCTCAGCCATCTTTATGTTTCTCTCCCTCCTCTTCATAACAACTTCTCTAACATCATTTTTCTTATCCAACATAATCGAAACCACAACTCTAGTTCCAGAAATTTCCGTAGATAGTTTCAAATACTATTCAAATCTGAGCGTAACAATTTATTTACATAACTATTATGGAAAATGCATTGATGAAAATAATATTTGTAACATGGACATGTATCAAAAATATTCAGGACGTTTTCATGGTTCAGAAATACGAAGAAATTGTAATCCAATAGTAAATGGATGCAGTATAGAATTTACCTGTGATAATTGTTCATATGATAAATATGTTGAAATGAATATAACTATATTAGGTGTTTCAGCATATACTGATACTATAGAAGTTGTATGTAAAACAGAATCTTCTATACCAAATGAGGCAAGTATATCAGCAATATATATTAAAGCTGATCAGTCTAAAGTTTTTAATGGATTAAAACCAAGTGTTTTTACTTTCTTTTCAATTCCTTCAATCTTTTATACTGATTCAAATGAATGGGAAAACGAGAAAGTGGGATATCATACAACGTATTTAGATCTTCCTGTAAATGGATTAGAATTAGCCCCGAATGAGTAAGGAATATATAGGATAAGCTTTTTTAATGCTATAAGTTTTACTATCAAATGGAATTTGGGGCCTTATGTTTTTGTCACAAAAAGAATGAATAATACTTCATTAAGTTTACTTGCTAGTGGAATTCTAGGGTCAATTGCTGGATTACTGGCTGCTACAAGTAAAGCTATGAGTATGTCTGAAACTTCTATTGATTTAGTCAGGAAAAAATTGCAAAGTAAAGAGAATTTTAAATTGATAAAATGTAGGAGGAAGATGCTGATGCTGGATGAGGATGAGAAAAATGATTTGTTTGAGAAAAAAGATTATGAAGCAACTTCAACTCAGATTGCTGATTATAGGAGTATTAATTTACTTTAATGAACTAAAATTATATTTCGTTTTGTTTTATTTTTTTGATTTTTTATAGATAAGATAAAATTGAGGAGTTTTGTATATGTGATTGAGATGAAGCAAAATGTATGGAGTGTAAGAGGAAATATTTTGAATAGTGCTGTAGATAGATTTTATGCTAAAAATCTTATATAAAGTATTTTGGGCTTATATTCATAATTAAATATTCTTTATTATATACATATTAAGTAATCATACCTGAATTTTAATAAAAAAATATGCTAGTTAATATTAATCACTGTTTATGATAATTTTTCTTCCAAATAAATGAAATTATGCATATTTCTTACAGTTTTTGTATCCTGTCAACTTCTTATAGAAGAAATTCCTAAATGCGGTAGCCCACCTCCAGCTATATTAACTTCAAGTCTGACTTATTACGATAATATCCTTTATATGTTTGGGGGAATTTACAAGAAATATTCAAATGAGCTTTGGACTTACGATATATTATCAGATAGATGGAGCAACATTTTAAGTGGCAGCCAAACCATGCCTACAGCTAGAAATTCAGCAATCTTAGTTGGGGCAAATAATAAAATCTATCTTTATGGTGGAGAAACATATATAGGGGCAAACGGAGATTTATGGGCTTACAATATTAACTCAACATTTTGGGAACAACTTAACCCAAATGGAGATTTACCACTTCCTCGTAGTCAACCTTCATATGTTTCTGATAAAGTTTCAACTCTTTATATTTTTGGAGGAATTACATCATTTGGATTAGACTCAGCTCTTTATAAGTAATTATTATACAGATTAGACTTGAATATTTTGAAGTGGACACTTATTAATACAATATCTCCTCCAAGCCCAAGAGCTGGAAGCGGTTTGGCTTATTATAATGAAAAACTCTATGTTTGGGGAGGCAATTTAAATGATTCTAACTTTTACATATTAGATCTTTCTAACAATATCTGGTCTTTACAAGAATCTTCAAATACCCCACCTATTCCCCGTCAAGGATTTCCTATATTTGCCCTTAACAATATTTTATATATATTTGTTGGGTTTTCTTATGATATGTCAGAAATTTCAAAAAGTTGCTATAAAGTTAACCTAACTACAATAATTTGGTCTGAAATACCTTGTGGAACTGATAATATAGTATGGGCTTATACAGCTGGAAATGGATTTTTAATCCTTTTTGGAGGGGCAAGTGCTACAGAAGTAAGTAATGAACTTATATTTGGGGATTTTAATAATGGGATAAATTATTATTCAGCTTTTAAAAACTGGTTATCACCAGGACCTCGAATCAAAGCTAGTTTGCATATGGTAAGGTCATCATTGTGGTTATTTGGGGGTTTACATAATGGAGAATTGTAAAGAATATTTAGTTATAATGATTGTTGGAAATATGATCTCATTAATGATAAGTGGACTTATATCGACCCTCCATCATTTGTCCCACCTCAAAGAAGCCATCATGGAAGTACAGTATTACTTGGAGATACCATCGCTATTTTTGGTGGTAAAAACTCTGGAGGTTATCTTAATGATATGTATTTCTATAATGTTTTAAGCAATAGATGGATACAAATTTTTTCAAACAATGTACCAAGTGCAAGAGCATCATTATGTATGGCATTTAAGTATCCTTGGATGTATATATATGGTGGTAATAATGATAAAGGACCACTTAATGATTTGTGGATGTATTCATTTGCAGATCAAGATTTTGTCAAAATTGTCACAACGGGGTATAGGCCGCCTGCTTTGATGAATATGCAATGTAATGTTGGTGAGGATTCTAACTTTTATATAGTAACTGGAGAGACTAATAACTACACACCAATTGGGAAAGTTTTCATCTATATCCGAGAATCTAATACTTGGGACTACTTAAGAGATGTTAATGAATTATCATCAATGTATAGCGACTCAATAGTTATCTTTATGAATACAGGATCAATTATTTTTGGTGGTAGACGATCATATAGAGCAGTAAGTGAAATACATTTCTTTAACTACACTGATTCAACTATAAAAAATGTTGGAAATCTACCTAAAAGTATGTCAAGTCACTCTGGTGTTCAAGTTGGTAAAAGTATGTATTTATATGGTGGTACTCGAACTGTTCATGATTCTTTAATACCTGAACAAGGTACTTCTTTATTTTATAAAGTTACAATAGATTTTATGGAATGTGGAAGAGGCCATTATGGAAAAAATTGTACTTTATGCGAACCAGGATTTTATAATGAACATTTAGAATCAGAGACTTGTAGTCCTTGTGATCCTGGAACTTTTAACCCAGACTATGGAGCTGGATATAAATCTCAATGTATTCCTTGTTCATATGGGAGTTTTGCAGATCAGCCAGGAAGTTCATATTGCAAAATTTGTAGTTCAGAACATATATGCCCAATTGGCACGTCTAAACCTAAAACTTTTGATATTGTTTATCAAACTGGAAATCAGCCTGAAGCTTATGATAATGGAGTTTCTCAGACCAACAGGTTGAATATTATTTTGATCACTAGCTTTGCCTTAGGGGCAATACCTTTAGCATTATTCATATTCTTAGCAAGAAAATATTCATTTATCCTCCTCCTTGATATTTTCAAATCCTTACATCCTAGAAAATACTACGAAGAGGCTTATGGAACTCCATACGGGTCCTTTTTTTCTGTTCTCTTCTACTTGTTCTCATTTTTCTTCATAATCACATCTTTAGCATCATTTTTTCTATCAAATATCACTGAGACCAGCGCTTTAGTCCCCACAATATCCGTGAAAAATCTGAAATACTCTACAAGCATGAGCACTTCTGTTTATTTACATAATTATTATGGAAAATGTATTGATGAAAATGGTGAATGTAATATGGACATGTATATAAACGATAAAGGTCGTTTTTATAGTTCATCAATAACAAAAAAATGTAAACTAATAGAAAATGGATGCAAAATTGACTTTAGTTGTGACAATTGTTCATTTGACAAATATGTAGAAATGAATGTGACAATTTTAGGTGTTTTAGTATATACTGATATTATAGAAGTTGTGTGTAAAACAGGATCTTCTATACCTGAAGGGGATAGTATAACAGCAACTTATGTTAAAGCTTCTGAGTCAAAGGTTTTTAATGGTTTCAAACCAAGCGTATTTACTTTTTTTATGATTCCTTCAGTTTTTTACACTGATTCTGGGAAATGGGAAAATGAACAAGTTGGCTTTCATTCAATGTATGTAGATCTTCCTGTTGATGGATCAGAATTTGTCCCTAATGAGTAAGATAAATATAGGATAAGCTTTTTTAATGCTATAAGTTTTACTATTGTGTGGAATATGGGACCTAATGTTTTAGTTACTAAAAGAATGAATAAATCCTCATTAAGCTTACTTTTTAGTGGGATTTTAGGATCTGTGGCTGGATTATTAGCAGCTATTGGTAAGGCTATGAGTATGTCTGAAACTTATATTGGCATCGTAAAGAATAAATTGGAAAATAAAAAAATATTTAGGATTATAAAAAATAGAAGGAAGTGGTTAAAGTTGGATAAAGAAAATAATCAAGATGAAAAGAAATATAGTGAGGAAAATATTCAAGATGAGAAGAAATATAGTGAGGAAAATACAATGCATACAATTGAGATAAGAGATATTAAATTATTTTAACTCTTTTAGTTGTGTTGAGAAGTAGATGCATGCCCTCGATAGCTAATATTAAAATTTTTATTCAATTTATTTACAGATTCATTTTGATATTTGTGATATTATAATATATATAATAATTATTTTTTATTAGAGGGTTTCCCAAACATCATTAAACTTAATAAATGTACAAGATATTTCAAAAACCCTAGTATTACTATAGTATATTAGTTGAATTTATAAAAAAAACTAATTTATATGATTATATTTTTTTTCTAATATAATCATTTTCATCAATCTTATTACCTTAGATTTTCAATTCACTTTATTTCCTTAAAGTACCTAAAACATATCAGAGTCTACAATCTTAAAATGAAATTTCATATTTAAATTATACATGCCTTATAGCATTTAAAATTTTTAGTTAAAAATAATTTCAAAGAAAAAACACTTACTCTAAAAATAACAAAAATATTATACTATATATTTCACAACTAAATTAGAATATTAAATTTATTAAATCCATAATACTATTTAAATAAAAGAGCATCAAAACTGCCAATATTTACTTAATAAATTCTCACTTCCAACAACAATCCTATAAAATCCCTCTTTTTAAGTTCTTTACATTAAAAAACTTAAATATTTAACCAACTTTCCCATAAATACATCATTTAAGCAATCATACTTATAGCATTTTATAAAAAATATGCTCTTTCTGATTCTATTTGCAGTACATCTAGCTTTATCACTAATCATAGAAGAAATTCCCCCAACAGGGACTCCTCCTCCACCTTTCCTATTCTCAAGTTTAGCAAACATAGGTATGAAAATTTATTCTTTCGGAGGCATGACAACAATATACAACAACGAACTCTGGGAATTTGATGGGACAACATTCAAATGGAGGAAAGTTATGAGTGGTAGCAAAAACATGCCAGAGCCAAGAAAATCAGGGATTTTTCTCGGGGCATTTGGAAAGCTGTTCCTTTATGGAGGGGAAACAGAATCTGGTGTTAGTGCAGATCTATGGAGTTTTGACTTAAATACAACAATGTGGACTCAAATGCTCATGACTGGTGATTTGCCTTTGCCTAGAAGTCAGCCTAGCTTTGCATATGACCGCGAAAATTTTTTATACATTTTTGGTGGAGCTACTTATGAAGGTCCAGATAACGCACTTTATAGGTATTTTATATATAGACTTAGTCTTTCAACGCTTGAGTGGACATTTTTATATACAGTAAATACCCCATCAGCCCGTTGTAACAGTGGATTTACTTATTATTTATCTTATCTTTTTGTATGGGGAGGTGATGTTGAAGATACTTCTTTATATTATCTTGACCTTAATACTAAAAATTGGACCAAAGCTCAGACAACTGGTACTACTCCATCAGCTAGACAAAGCTTCCCAATGTTTGCCTTTCGAGATTTCATTTATATTTTCATAGGCTTCCTTTATGACCTAACATCAAAATCTGATGGATGCTTTAGAATAAGCATAACCACTTTTGTTTGGGAAGAAATAGACTGTCCATGTCAAAGAATTGTTTGGGCTTATACAGAATATGAAGGGTATTTTGCTTTATTTGGTGGGGCAAACAATGAAGAAACTAGCAATGAACTGATATTTGGGGATTTTTCTAGTTCGATTAAATACTTTATAGCGTTAGAAAATTGGGTTTATCCTCCTGCTAGAATGAAGCATAGTCTTCTGAGAACAAGGTCTTCATTATGGTTATTTGGAGGAGTTAACAATGATGAATAGTAATTCCTATATAGTTTTAATGATGTTTGGAAATATGATTTAAGAGAAAACTATTGGAGCCAAATCGCCCCTCCTAGCTTTGTCCCTTCTCCTAGAAGTCATCATGGTAGTTCAATTGTTCTTGGGGATACTATTGTGATATTTGGAGGGAAAAATGTAGGTGGGTTTTTAAATGATATGTATTTATACAACATGTATACCAATAGATGGGTTACGGTTGATATTCCGAATATGCCAAGTGCTAGAGCTTCGCCTTGTGTAGCTTATTATTATCCTATACTTTATATTTATGGTGGAGAAAACGAAAATGGTCAACTTGATGATTTTTGGAAATTTAGTTTTTATGATCAGAGTTTTGTGCAGATTGACACTGGAGGATTTCAACCACCACCTTTAGCAAACTCTCAGTGTGCTGTTGGAAGTGACGGGTTGTTTTATATTTTCAGTGGAGAATCAAATTCATACGTTACAGTTGGTAGGATTTTTTTTTACATCCCAGAACTATTTATATGGAGCTACTTAAATATCCCAGACGAAAGAAAAACTCAATATGGAAACTCTTATACAACATTTATGTCATCAAAACTTGTGCTTTTTGGTGGAAGAAGAACTACAATAGCTTTTCCAAATATAGTCACTATGAATTACTTAAACCTATCTTTTGAAGAAAATGGGCAATTGCCAACCCCAATGGCAGGTCATGCAGGGGCACATGCTGGCCGTAGTATTTATTTGTATGGAGGTTTTGAAATCTTTTCGAATTCTTTAATATTAAAACAAGCTTCAGCTAAATTTTACAAAGTTACAAGTGAGACTTTTGAGTGCTCAGATGGATACTTTGGTGATAATTGTCAAATGTGCCCTCCTGGGTATTTTAGCAGTTCGTTTAATTCATTTAAATGTACTCCTTGTAAAGCTGGAACTTTTAACCCGTATTATGGCGCTGTTACAGAATCTCAATGCATCCCTTGCTTGGATGGGTATTTTGCTGACAAAAATGCGAGTATTTATTGTAAACAATGTGATTATTCTATGCATTGTCTTCCTGGAACTAGTATTCCTACAATATATAAAACTGAATATGATTTCTCTATGCAACCTAAACCTTATGATGATCATAAAGTTAGAGCTCAGTCTATAAATTCAATTATTTCATTTTGCTTTTTGGCTTCAATTGTCCCAGCTGTTTTTATCATTTTCTTTCTGAGAGGAAAAACATTGTTATTGAAGCTGGACCTTTACAAAGCTTTGCATCCAAGAAAGTACTACGAAGAACCTTATGCTACATTTCTTGGAGCGCTATTTTCTTTGATTTTTATTTTAGTCGCTTTGCTATTTATAATCACTCCAATAGTCCTATATATAATCTCAAACATAATTGAATATAAAACTCTGGTCCCAGATATCACTTTAGAATCATTGAAATTTCATGCTGATATGAATATGACAATTATAATGTATAACTATAATGGTGACTGTGAAACTGTAAACAATTCATGCAATATAAATTTATATACTTCTATGCTGGGGACATTCGAAGGAAAAACTATTTATCCAACATGTTATAAATTAAAAAATGATTGCTTTTTTACTTTTAGATGCGAAGACTGTGCAATAGATAAATACACACAGATGAATTTTACTATTATTGATATACATGCTTATACAGGAAAAATAAGTGTGACAACATCAGCTGTATCTTCAATACCTGGAGAAATAAGTTCAAAAACTCTTACTGTAGAAGCTGACAAAAATAAGGTTTTTAATGGGTTTATTCCAAGCAAATTTTATTACTTTTTAATCCCTTCTGTATTAGACATATAGGTTTTTTATACTGATTCAAACAATTGGAAAGATGAACAAGTTGGGTATCATATAACTTATAGGAGTCTTCCTGATGCTGGTTCAACATTTACTCCTGCAGAGTATTATTTATTCAGGATAAGCTTTTATAATGCTTTGAGCTTTAGCATTGAATGGTCAGTAAGTCCAAATATTCTTGTCACTAAACGAACACTTAATTTATATTTAATAGCCTTGCTTAGTGCAATTTTAGGCTCAGTTGCAGGCCTTTTCGGTGCTTTTGGAAACTTTATGGGTATTTTTGAGAAATCTTTCAATAAAATAAAAAACAAAATTGACTCAGAAAAACACCTTCAAGACTTAAAAGATAAAAGAAAACATCTCTCATACTTAAAAGAAAAAGATAATGATTTAACTGAAGATAAAAAGCCAACTAACGTGAGCATTGATGTGCCAGACATACTTTTAAAATTGAAATCTAAATAGTTAGCATTAGGTTAGAATTTCTTATAAAAAGTAATTTATAGCAATAATTAGATGATTTTCAAAGTCAAAAATCGTTCATTTCTATCTCCTGCACATAGTAAATGAATATTATCAAAATATTCACACATGAAAAATCCCAAAAATGCATCAATTCCCATAAAAGCTTAAGCCTTCACTCCCAAACTAAAAATATTATTTTTCATCTTACAAATATCAAAGACCAGCTCCACAATTTTGTCTTTACAATACTTTCATTAAGGATAATCTATATAAACATATATGGACTAGCAATAAAGGTAATACAAATAGTCAATGTAATAAGCAAATTCAAGCTGAATATACTAGTAGTAACAGAAACTCACTTAGTAAAAAGTTACAATAAACTAAAATGTGGTACATTAAAAACTTAGAATCTGAAGAAATCAAGACATACAATCAGCTGGTTAAAATGGCAGTCTCAAAGCAATCATAACTGAACATCTAGTAATACTGACTATCTTGGCTCCAGCTATATTTCATGTATTATGCAATTTTATAAAAGATTATAAAAACACTTAAATTTTGATATAATGATTTATATTTTTACTGTTATAAGTCAGATACTTTCCATTGTAACACTGCATTTTAGAGGAGATTATAGCATTCATATAATAAGATTTCTTACAATAAATTATCGATTATTTATAGGAGCTAAACAAAATGCTAAAATTAAAAAATTCACAAGTCTTCTTTTGATAGTATTAACATAATTTTAAAAATGCTCGATGTTAAAAAAAGCTTCATTTAAAGGAGTAAATAGTGATTTAAAGCTGTATATGATTATCTTAAATAATATTTTTATAAACATGATTTGTTTATAATGTAATATGATTAGTAATTTAATTAATTTTTATAGAATTTGCTTAGAGTAATTTTAAAGAGGATTTTAAATAGGTGATTCAAAAGAGAATTAATCCAAAGAAAATAATTATAACAGCAGATAAAAACAAGCTAAGCTTAGAACGCTCAACTCTGGAATAAAATCAAGTAAATTCAAACTAAATTAATATTTTTAAAACTTCTTTTACATACCCCGCCTTATTAAAATATCATAACTACTTCTAAAGTATGTTTTTATCATATTATTGTATATACTCTCATATTTAAAAATTTATTAAACAATTGAAAATCTTCATACCGACAATATAAATGAATATCATACTTATAATAGCAAAACACATATACAACAATACAATTAACATAAATAAAATTATAACTCTAATATCATCAGTATATATTTTTATAATTATTTATCATCATAAAACTAAAATAATTTTAAAATCCTAATGAAAGCTTACGTAATGAAGATTTCAGGAAAAAAAGCAACCTCGCCAAGCTTTACAGAAACCCGCAAAAGCCTAGGCGATAGTTCAAACTTGAATTCACCAACATTAAGAGCTAAGAGTCGAATTGAAAACAGATTAAAATTTCTAAGTCCAGAAAATAAAACATTAAGAATGCTAAAAAGCAGAAGAAATCTTCCAAGTTATGAAATCGCACCTGATTTAGCAGCTGAAGTTATTAAAGAATATATAATCCCAATGCTTAAAACTGATTGCAAACGTAAAAGGGCACATAAACGTGCTGAAACTTTTGGGATCAGCACTCCAAAACCTACAAAAATAGATTTTACACCTTTTCCTGGGAGTCCATTAGAAGAGTTAATTTTATCTGAGCAAATTTCATTAGAAAAAAAAGAAATTGAGGTTAAATACCAAACAGCTGAGTTAAAAGCAAGGGAAATGATACAAGAAAAACTTTTGGTTGAAGAACAACTGAAAAAACTTATAAATTCACATAATAACCTNAAAACTTTTGGTTGAAGAACAACTGAAAAAACTTATAAATTCACATAATAACCTTGAAAGTGATTTTAAAATGCTGAACTTTTCATATCAGAACAGTATTGCTGATTGTAACTGTAAAGAGCAATCACAGTGTCTTATAAAACTTCAAGCTGAAAAATATTCCAAGCTCTACAAAGAACTACAAAGTAAAGTTAATGATTTAATGCAAGCCCTTAATGATGAAAGACTTTTAAATGATATCCGATTGTTTTTGATATGCTCCTTAACTTTTCAAATCGAATTAATAACAAACTTGTTGAATATGAACATTTTAATTCCCTTCTTGTCTTAGAAAATTCTATCATGTGCGAAAGACTTGAAGGATTATATAAAAGTTTTGATGTGCTTATTGGTTCAAGATCATGCTCAGCTAAACTTAATGAAGAGTTCACTCGATTTGCTGATATTTTCAAAAAATTACTCAAAGATTTTAATGTAGCTAATGATTATGCTTATGAAGCTGTTCAATCAAAAGAAGCGATTACAAATGAAATGCAAAATATGGTTGAAAAGAAAGTAAACTTTGAAGATTTAAAATTAAGACTAATAAAAGGTTACAAGGACTCAATTTCCCTTTTAAAAGCTGATCTTGAAGATGTTAATTCTGAAAAAGACAAACTCTTAGCACAAAACCAAGACCTTGAAAATGCTGTAAAAAAACTTCTTAATGATCTTGATACTTTCAAAGTTAAATATCCAAAATATAGCTACACAGCATCTGTTGTGAAATCTTTTGAAAAAGTGTGCCAAAACTGTAGACAAGTTTTTAAAGATCCTGAAAATTTCAATTGGTCCTGTAAAACCCATCCAAGCGCATATAGTGGAATTTTATACTGGTGTTGCGGAAATACTGATAAAAATTCTCAAGGCTGTAAATCTTCAAAGCATTCAACAGGAGATATTATAGAAGATCAAGAGCAAGAAAAACCTTCGGTAAAATTTTGCTCAGTAACACATATTTAGAACTGTAAAAATAAAGGTCATATCAGTAGCCATTGTCCAAAAGACCCAAATGTTAGGACAAATGCTGATGCTGAAGATGAAATAATGCGTATTAGGAGATCGCGTCGACACAAAATGAAAAGCGTAAAGGTTTTTGAATTATCGGCAAATGTGAGGAAAATTATTAAAAATAACAATAAGCGAGGGTATTGTTCTGAATCTTCAAGTCCGTCTTCGAGTATGATCGATAAAAGCACTTTATTAAATGATTTTAAAAAGACCAGGAAGTCACTTTTAAGCACAACTCACTGATTTTTTAAATATAATGCTATCTAATCTCAAACATAAAATCGTAGTTTTACTGTATTCTTAATATTATAATTAATGAGATAATTAGGATAAGTTTAAAATTGAAGGTAGCACAGCTTTTAAAGAACAACCAAGATATAGAACTTTATAAAGAAATCATAAAGACAACCAAAATGAGCTGAGTTATTATGGCAATCGCGACCTTGCATATTCCCCTAAAAAAAATTGAAAATCATTAAACGACTGCCTTAAAGCACTGAGTATCAGCCCAGAGACAATAAAATCAATGTCATAATTTTATATAATTTAACACAAACTAAATGAAAAATGCATCATCTGATTATGAATTAGTTAGACAAAGAGTCATGAACTTTCCATAATTAGAGCTATCGATCCGCTTAACCAAACTCAAGAGAAAAAGTTCAAAAAAAAAACTTCTATATAAAATCTTAAACATAGGTCAATCTGCCTCACATCATATCATTAAAAAAGCCTACAAAAATTCAGTCTAGACAAAAACTCAGAAACTGAAGAAAGTCGGCAACTAGCTGAAAAAATCTTCAAATCATAGGCGAGGCCTATTCAATCCTAAGCAACCCTAAAAAGCGATCCCGTTACAATGAAAGTGAAAACATTACTTAAATTAAAGGCAATAAAGGTGGTCAAGACCCNGAAAGTGAAAACATTACTTAAATTAAAGGCAATAAAGGTGGTCAAGACCCTTCAGAAATCTTCAGAATATTCTTCATCGGGGGAAGTGGAGGATTTAAACATACTTTTAGGTTTGGGTAATCTTAATGGCTGGCATTTATAATCGTAAAGGATGAACAAGCTGATGAAGCAACAAAGAGATGAAGACATTCAGTTACTTTTAGCAGTCAAGGCTCACATGGGTACTTCAAACACTACCGAAGAAATGAAAGATATATCTGGACACGTAAGAATGATGGATCATTTTTATTACATTTAGGAAAAACTTGGGAGAAAATCCAATTAGCTGCGAGAGCTATTGTTGCTGTAGAAAACCCTAAAGATGTTGTTGTCATATCAGCTAGACCTTATGGTCAAAGAGCTGTTCTCAAGTTCTCCCAATACACAGAGACAAATTATTTTGCTAATAGATGGACTCCAGGAACTTTGACAAATCAAAACACCCCCAAGTTTATGGAGCCAAGATTAGTTATTGTCACTGACCCTAGGACTGATTATCAAGCTCTTCAAGAAGCTTCTTATATGAATATCCCAACTATAGCTTTATGTGATACAGACTCACCTTTAACTTATGTAGACATTGCCATTCCTTGTAATAACAAAGCTAAGTTATCAATTGCTATGATTTATTGGCTTCTAGCTCGTGAAGTTTTATATTTATCAGGGAAAATCAATAGAGGATCAGCATGGGAAGTTATGGTTGATCTGTTTGTATGGAGGGATATCGAAGCTGAAGAACGAGAAAGTAAAGAACAAAAGGTGTCGAATGTGAAAAAAGTTAAGCCACAAGTTGAAGAATGGGAAGAAGCTGGAGAAGATATACAAGTTGAAGCTAAAGTTGAAGAAAAAGTTGATGATGAATGGGGAGACTCAGGCCAGCAAGGCTGGTAATAATAGTTTAAGCTCATTCTCAGTATGATGGATAATAATATATGCGCGCTGGTGAACCAAAAAAGGAGGAGGTGGAGGAATGCCTGGGGAAGAGCTGGAGATACAAACAATTATCAAGTTATAGAAGAGGACTCAAATGACCAAAACTACAACTCTGAGCCTAATATGGAGTATCATAACAGTTCATTATCTTTATCAGAATTTTATCCAAGCCAACACCTTATACTTCACTGGTCTTACTTTTGTCTTTAACCCCAGAAAACTGGCTTTTTGACTTTGTAGAATTTAAAAAAAAAACACTAGAGCTCGTGTTGATAAAGTTTTTGTCCAAAGATCCTACTCAGGGTTTATTGCCTGGCTCAAGACTTTAAAACGTAATAAGCTTCATAGCTATATTTTCTCCAGAACTGTTCAAGTCGATCTTGATAAAACTGAATGTGAATATGAAATTACCTGGGGTCTACTAGAATTCTTATCAACTGTTAAGGTTTTTACTTCAAGAGATATAAGAAAAGGTTTTGACTGAATATATAGAAAGATTATGATTGATGTACCTAATGCTCAAGAGATTATCTTAGAATTATTATCACAAACTATTTTGAATAAAACTTTAAATCCAAGTGCTGTTATTAGAGTGCCAAGTTCATTTTATAATCTTGGAAGAGGTAGTTATGTATTGAGGAATGTTAAACAAGATATAGTGAGGATAAGAGATGAAGGAAGAGATGCTGAGGAAGTTGCTGTTGCTAATTTTATTGAAAATATTGCTGAAAGTAAAGAGAAAATTGTCCAGATTGTTAGAGAGTATTATGCTTCTGGTGTTAGTGAAGGGGTTATTGAGTTTCTAAAGGTAATAATAAAATTTTAAAACAGCCTGATTAAATAAATTTATTTACTTATCAATCTATAGTATCTATAAATATAAATCCTCAACAAAAATTGGTTAATCCCATAGTTTTTTAAATTATTTTCATAATAATCATCTCAAATAACAAAAAAATCATAAAATCATAACAAACAAGTTCCTTCGAGTTCCACAATATATCATCAAACCCTTCCACCAGTATCTCAGGTGTGCAATACCCTGAGATCTCAGTAATAATCCTACTACAAAGTTCCTTATCCTTATTATTTCTGTCCAAAGCTAATTCCACAGCTTTTCTCACAACAATACTAGCAATTATTTTAATTATTATAATAAAACATATATTAGATTATTTATAATATAGTATTTTATCAAATCTTTAACGTATTTATCAATATTATCCTTGAAATACAATAAAACTTAAGTCATAATTAAGTTTTCTCTTTAATTGCATTATTTTTTACATTAGCATTTCTATCTCTAATTTCATTGTTATTTATCAAAATTATCAATTCTTTATCACATTATTCCTAAAATATCATTTACACAATTCATATACCAAAACTTGTCATAGACGTTCCTGACGCAGGGGACAAAATCAGTAAATTCCTTGCTCGAGCCATTGCTGATGATTGTTTACCATCCAACTACATCTACGAAGCTGAATTTATGCATGATGAAGAAATCGAAATTTCTATTCTCATTTCAGCTTTTAACCTTCTCAAACCTAAAGAAGAATTTACAAGCTTACAAAGTGTCTGGGTCAACAAGTTTCAATAATCGAAGACTTTAAACAAATTTTCAAAACAATCATCACAGAGTTATTTGATAGTAAAGATATTAAAAACACAGAAGAGTGCTTGAAAGAACTTAACTTCAAATATTATATGCATGAATTTGTTAAGAAAATAATAGAATCTGTTATGGATAGAAACGAAAATGAAGAGAAAATTGTTATTGAGCTTTTGAAAGATTTACAGGTTAGGGGGACTATTAAAGAGAATCAAATTAGTATCAGCTTTGAAGATAGGAATTTGGGAATATGTGTGAAATTTATTGGAAAATACTTTTTTATAAGAAATTTAAGATATAATTGAAAGATTTTGAAAGGGTTGAAGCTAACCTGCCTCAATTGATTTTCGATGTTCCTAAAGCTCAAGAGATATTAGAGAGATTAAAATTAAATTTCGTAATTAGTATAAAGGGAGAGTGAATAAAATATGAACTTTTAGGATAGTTTGTTATCTTAAATGAAATTTTAGAATTTAAGTTAGTGGATATAATTGAATTTTAAGTAAATGTGGTAA
>MPUH01001326.1:0-18337 GCA_001970955.1 Stentor coeruleus | reverse complement strand
GGGACCACACAGGAAGCAAGAAGACAGAAAAAAACGGACCAACAGGAAGCAAGAAGACAGAAAAAAACTAAGGTTTAGATAGGATAACTTAGTATTCGAATAAAAGATTTTTGGTATTGTTGGATTTTTTTAGGTTTTTGACGTAGAATAGGGTATTTTGGGTTATGATTTTTGTTATTTGAAGGATTGTGGAAGTTTTTTATGTGAGTTGGCTGTATAAGAGTTAGGCTTAGTTTAAATTTTGGGATTTTATGTTTAATATTAATAAGGGAATATTGTTGAATAATTAGAATAGGCTGTTGTGATATTTGTTTAGGTAAATAGGCTTGTTATCAGTTTTATTCAAATTAGGTTATGCATGAATAGAATTATGACATAGGATTTTTGTATCATTTTTGTAATATTTTGAGTTATAGTGAATATTATTATTGATTAATTTCTTAAAATTTGCACCTCCTTGCAAACTTTTCACCACAAAAATGTCCTTTTTCTTATACAAACCAATCAGCCTTTATATCTTTTTCCTTCTTATCACTTATATAAAATATATCAACTATAAATTCTATATATATTACTTCATATAAAAATGAATCATCATTAAAATAAATTATATCTTTGAACCAACATAAAATACCCTATTTAATCCTGGCATTTCCAATAACACATAATTCTGTTCTTCAACATTGCATTTATTAGTAATCGCTTGTAGCACTCGAACTTTATCACATAAAATGATTTTCTCACACTTTTTAAACTGTAAAAAAGCAATAACAATATTAACACTAGTAAAAACCGAATGCAAAACAGTTAGTATAAACGAAAGCAGTGAATCTTTTTCTATTTTATTCCTAGCATAAGCAGCTATTAAACACACTCCAATCATTTCTCCAGCAAAAAAAATGAATACCATCATTAACAAGATCGAATATTTTTTGGTGAGCTTCATTAGCACTGAGTTATTCCTCTGACCAATATTTAGTTTTTCAAGGACTTCTAAGGTTTTTTTCACTATAAACAAAAACGCAAGTCCTTCACAAATTATAACTATAGGCAAAAATGTATTTGTATCAAAACTATACCCTAATAAAGATAAGTTTACAAGACAGATACATATAAAATTAGGCCAAATTGATGAATTCATAGATAAAAACCAGCCTTGTCCTATTTGCATAAACGCATGATAAAGGCAAGTTAAGTATAAATGACTTAAAAAAATCCTCAATACGATAATTTCAAATACAACAATAAACTCTTCTATAAAAACAAATCCTGAGAAAAATACTTTTACTACAAGAGTTATTGTTATATGCTTATGGAGTTTAGAACTTGGCTTTTTTATGCATAGCCAATAAGCTGTGAATAAAACAAATACTAAAAGCACACTTCCATGTATCAATTTATTGTCCATTATAAATAAACATATTAGTAATTTTGTTAAAATTATATATAGGATCATGCAAAAATTGTATTAATTTTGTAATTAAGTAATTGAATTTTTAATAGTTTTTCACTAAGGATTTAATATATGAAAATTTTTAGCTTAAAATTTATAGTGGATAGGGATTTGATGTTGTTTTCATATAAGGATTATATTATTGTATAAATAAATAATATCTTATATATTGACTTAAAGGCTTTTCCCTTAACAAATTTAAGTTTCTGTGCTTTTTTCTTATTCAAAACTCTACATGCATTTGCAAATGCGATAATAATTTTGTGTTTCTTCAGATATAGAGTAATTAAAGATGAGAAATAAATAATATCTTATATATTGACTTAAAGGCTTTTCCCTTAACAAATTTAAGTTTCTGTGCATTTTTCTTATTCAAAACTCTACATGCATTTGCAAATGCGATAATAATTTTGTGTTTCTTCAGATATAGAGTAATTAAAGATGAGAGATGATTAATATCATGTATTTATATGGTTTTCAATGCTATCATCTTCAGAAGAAATTATAAGTTTGAATAGGAATTGCTTTTAATATCTCAGATTACTTCTGAACAATCTCAATGTTGAAGTTGATTTTGCAAGTCTTTAGTAAAAACCTATAAGCTATTGTAAATAAAATCTTATAAATAGACTCTTGTAGATATTTGGTATAGCTTTGGTTTACTTATTAGGGTTTTCATTTTTATTAACTGAGTGATGTTTAATTAAAATTCTTATTAGCTTTATCTAAAAATTTTAGATTTCTAGGTTATTAGTGTTGAAAATTATAATATATTTAGGCTTATGCAATAAAGTTTTGAATCCAAACTGCGGGCAGATTATAAAAATAATTGATTAGAATTATATACTAGTATTTTGTATAATTTAAAAGATTTAAATCGAAATTTCCTTAGATTTTATATTTGACTTCAAAATCTTTACCAACTATTCTACCATTAAAAAATTATTTCTTATCAAATAAGTAGTATAATAATAATTCCTCCTTTATATTATTATAAAACCCTTTCTTATAATAAAAAACTTACCTGAAATATCACCATGTTTAAATATCAAAAAAAAATCACTATTTTCATCATAAACCTATAAATTTCATTCAAATTCCTAACTTTAAATCCACCCAAACTATATTTCAATCTTGTTATATACAAAAAATCATATAATTTCTATTGCATATATATAAAAATCTTCATATAAAATCCTTCTGCCTAAAAAATCATCATATTTAACTAATATCTAGTATTTCCTACAAACAAAATTGCCTAATAATATATTTCATCATAGTCCTAACAATATCTTTTATTAAATCATACTATTTTCTCTTGATATATCTAGTGAAAGAAGGCTCTTATTATGGGGACAGAACTCAGAATCAGCAAAAGTTATATTTCCATCATGTTTCTTTCTTTCAAAAGGACCTTGAGGACCTGAAAATGTAAATACTGTCACTGGGTTCTTAGTCAGAGAAATAGGCTTTTCGATTTTACCGTCAGCTTCAAGGCTAAGATTTTTATTTGTACAGCAATTTCCCATTTATATTTCTCCTGAATAACTTTGTTGGGATAATTAAGTAAATAATTTTTTTTTTTTTGATTATGATTTGGTTTATATCTTAATTTCTATAGGATTTTATTAAGTTAAAATTTTGTGAATAGAAATATTTTCGTTTTTTGGGTAAGTTGCTTAATGAATTATGAGATTAGATATGAAAATGTAAAGAGTTTATTTAATAAGATTATTTTATTGTGGTATCAATTATTATTATTATGTTTTCAATTAGCTATCGATCAAATATTAAACTTATTTGTTTAAATAAAAACAAAAGTTTAAATGCAAATAGGACAAATTTAGAGAAAAAAGGGTCAAATTTTGTTGAAATTTATTGCTTTACACAAAGAAAATTGGTTTAAGATAAGTTATAGCTTTAAAATAATTACAGATTTTACTTTTAGTCTGATAACCCATATTTTTTTATAAGCTATCTCAAAATCCTCTTTTTCATACCCGGATGCTTAAGATATAAAACCCAAAACTATTTTACACCCTTTCAATAAACCATTCTATGCTATTTTTCTGCACAATCAATAAACTTCTCCATAATTTATTCCAAAAAGACTTCCAACATTTATTCTTCAAAATCTTCTTTTCCCCTACACCAATTTAATTAAATATAACCAACTCACTTGAATTAAAGCCAAAAAATCCTCATATCAGTTCTAAACAATATTTTTATTATAAACCCCAAACCTAATAATAACCAAACTTAATATCATAAAAAACCCAATAGTCAATTTTAAGCTCTATAGCAAATAACCTTAACACTAATATAAAATAAAAAAGCTTTAATAATAAGTAAAATATATTTTATATACATATATTTTAATCTAACATATGGGTAGTAATAATTATAATGACATGTGATGACTCAGTTGACCTTGACGTATTTTACATAGTAACATCAATATGTGCAATACTAAGTCTACTTGGTTGTATGTTTATTTTACTTATCTATGCTATAGCTAAAGAACTCAGAGTTTATGCCTTTAAACTTGTAGCCTATCTAGCTTTTTGTGACATTATAAAATCTTTATGTATCATTATCCCAAGCTATAAAGGTGAGTTATTACACTATTTATGTAGTACTCAAGGTTTTCTTTTAGTGTCATTTAGCTTAAGTAACCTTATTTGGGTGTTAGCAATATCTGTATCTCTAGTTCAAGTTATTGTTTATAAAATCCAAGATATAGAGAAATATCATAAATACTGGCTTTTATTAAGCTTTGTCTTTCCCTTAAGCATCTGTTCTTTACCATTTATTACAAATAGCTATGGAAATCTATATACATGGTGTACTTTACAAGTTGGAGGACCATCTAAATATTGGAGATACATAATAGACTTTGTACCTAGATGGACTTCAATACTTTTAATCATCAGTTGTTATATAAAAATATACATTCACATTAAAAAAAATGAGTTTATTGACGGTGATTTAAATCAAAGACTTTTTCTTAGACGTATGATCGCATATCCTGTAATAATCCTCATAGCATTTTTGCCCCTAACAACTCTTAGATTCCTTCAAACTAACACTGAAAAATGCAATTATAGTTTCGCCCTTGTAGCTTATGCAACTTTTAGTATTTATGGTTTTTTTAATGCTATAGCTTATGGATATAATGAATCTATAAGTACGTATATAAAAAATCTATTTTCATCAAGGCATAGACTTAGTCAAAGTAGACATACAGATTTTTTTAGCACGATATCTGATGGAGTTAATTAGTGATAAAATACATTAAATGGTAAAAAGTATTCAGGATGAAAAACTCTATACTGAGTCTATGAAACTTAGAAGCTTACAAGAAGTTATGGATAAACTTGAAGAATCAGGGACAATAGATGTTATACAAGAAACTCTTAAGGCAATTCAAACAGCTGTACCTTTATCGAAAAACCAGATTCAATTATTGTGTTCGATGATGATAGATGAGGTATGGAAAAGTAAACTTAAGAAGAAAAGAGAAAGTAAACCGACGAGTATGGTAATGAATGATGATTATTTTAAAAGCTATACGGCTCGATCTTCTGTGTTGTTATCAACTGCTAGGTCTACTGAAAGAATATTACATAAAAGTATGTATTCGACGAATAAAACTAATGAGGATGTTGTTGTAAAAAATATATAGTCTGAGTTTTCTCAAGGTAAAGGACCTTCGTTTAGTAAAGCACCAAGAGAACCTCCTTTGAATAGAACTGCACCTGGACCTGGAACTTATGAGCCAACTAATTATACAAAGGATCATACGCCAAGGATGGTATTTGGGAATTCAAAACGTCCTGACCATTTTACTAAGAAAGTATGCGGACAGATGTATAACCCTGTTCATTTTGTAGCCTCTAAGCCTTATGCTAGATAAAATTATAGGAATTATTTTAATAGTATAAAAAAGGTCATATAGGTATTTGTAATAAAGATATAATGAAATCAAGACAAATTTCTCAACTTACTGAGATGTTTTCTAACAAATTTTATATCAAAGACCCTGATGATCCAGCTATTTCTGAGTTTTCTGAGCTTTTATCCCATTTTCCAATATCTTTAGAGCTGCCGATGAATTTCATGGAAATGTTTTTTAAAACCCTAGTCACAGTTCCTTTATTAAACTCGTTTAGAACTAAAATTAAGGAAGAAATACAAATTACTATTGACCAAACATCTTTATTGTTACAATCTAGAATAGCAGATGTTGAGGAAAAATTCTTGGGTCTTGAACATCGTATTGAAGCTGTGAAAAAAAAAGTTTCTTCAGATAATGAGACTATGATAAGAAGGATATCTGAAATTTCTTCACTTATGGCTACAAAGCCGTGGATGAAAGAAATTAGTTACATGAACAACGATCTAAATTCTAAACCTAGTTTTGAAGATTTACTAAGTATGAAAGCTAATATAGAACCAAAACTTGATGAGCTCATAAGTGTAGCTTCATCAGCTCAAAAAAGTATAAAAGAATTCGAGGTAATCGTCGCAAGAATGGACGAAATCTTATTAACAAAAAGTTCAAAAGAAGATATCAGGTACCTAAATACACTTTTTGACTCTTACGTCACCCAAGAAAACATCCAAAAAGTTCTCCCTGATTTAAACTCCCGGCTTATTTCTCTCGAAAAATTTGAAGAATACTACAAATCCTCATTAATCGCATTACAAAACGAAGGCTGCAGTAAAATTTCCCATAAAAACGCCAGTAAAGACTTTTCAGTTTTATTCAATAAAGTCACTTCAATCTCGGCAAAACTTGAAGGAAAAGTTGATAAAGTAGAAATTCTCCCTTTACTTGAATCTAATGAAATTAAAGAAATAACATTTAGGAGGATTTTAGATGGGATGCTTTTTGACTTTCAACAATTAGCTGTTATACATCAGGAAACTTTAAAAACAATGATGAGAACAATGGATTCAGCTGAGAAAAAAAATAAACAAAGAAATGAATTATTGAAAGCTTCAGAAAAGTTGGTTGGGAATATTACTTTGAGGATTAGTGAGAATAGAAACAACTCGCCTAGTAAAAGTTCGAGTTTTGCTAGATCTTCACTTTCACCTGAACCTGAAAGGATTGTATCTGCAAGTTTGAGTAGGAATTCCAATAGGATGTCTAAAAGGCAAGTTTGTATATCGAAAAGTAATAGAGTGAGTTTGAATATGTAAATTTGATGAAATCATTTGAATGATGGGTGTTTGAGATAAGATAATTTTATGCTAGATTAGAGAGATTTTTTTTTGGGTTTTTGTGATGTGAGGTTTTTATTAGTTATTATTAGAAGGTAATTTTATAAAGAGGTTTATAAGGATTTATTGATTTGTGTTGATATATAGGATTGATAGGTGGCGAAGTTTAAGGTTATTGTTGGATTTTAATTTAGATTATGAGGAAATTTGTACCACCACAGATCAATAGTTTTAAAAAGTCTAACTCAATAAATCTTTAAGATTTTAAAATAAGCAATAAAAAATATTAAAGTCTCATCAAATATACATTCATATAACTATATATAGATAACCCTCAATTCATCAAAAAGCCTAAATCCTGATTATATCCTATTAAAAAACTACAAGCCAATATTTTTTATAAATGCACCTATTTATTTACATATAAAATCCTATTCAAAGCTTTAATACATCAATTCTATATGCCTAAAAATTTACAACAAAATCTTCTTTTCATCACTATAAAAACAATATTCTNGCACCTATTTATTTACATATAAAATCCTATTCAAAGCTTTAATACACCAATTCTATATGCCTAAAAATTTACAACAAAATCTTCTTTTCATCACTATAAAAACAATATTCTCTAATCTTCAAACATAATCCTAAAACATCCAACAAACCCTACTAAAATTCAAAAACCATAAAAAAAATATTTTTCGATATTCTTTTTATACATCATAACTTATAAAAATAAGTATGGATGACTCTTTTACCATTGAAGAAGATGTAACTAGGTCAAATTTCGCTTTTTTACTAAATCACAACTTAGATATTAAAGGATCAATGGGATTATTCCCTGACAAAGCTACAGTACAAGATATTTCTGCTATTGACCATCATGATACTACTCAGCAGTTTCTTTGTTCTAAGTCTTCATCTGCTTCTGTCTTTGATCGTTTAGTACAGGATACAAACAGAAGATCCTATGCTTCGAAAAAAGTTAACGATTACAGATTACAGCTTGAGCTTGAGTATGAAAATTCATTTCTTAGTCAGGCTAGATTGAGTAAGACTTGCGAAAGTGATTTACTTACTAGACTCATACAAGATACACAGCGTAGATTCAGAAACTACGAGCTAATTGAGAACTTTAAAAAAGAAAAAGAGGCTGTTAAAGAATCTATTAAATGGCCTTTAAATAAAACTATACAAGTTGTTAACAGACTAGCATGGGATAAACGGGAACAAGCTTCATCTCGTGAAAACTTGAAAAAAACTATAGAAGAACAAGAAGTTCAAATCCTACAAAAAATCCGTGACTCAAAGCATCCAAAACGTCCTTTAAATCAAGAAATCATGAAAAGAATAACTGCTTCATGTTCCCCAACTTGTAAACATGTAGAAAGACCACGTGAAAAATCTATGACTAGTACAAAAAGCTCTAAATGTATTAAAGATGTTATTGATCGTCTACATAAACCATCACCAGTTAAAATTGTTATTCCATATAGCCCAGAAAAAAAGAAAACTCCGGTAAGACAGAAAAGTATAACACGTTTTCAAACTAGTCCTCAGAGGAAAATTAACCCAGAGACTGATGATTTGCTTATGAAAATTAAAGCTAATGGAGGAAGGTTTAAAAGACCTAATGCTAAAAGTATTTACTAAGTATAAATTCTCATTTAAAATTTTTTGATATTTTTTGCTAGGGAAAATTTTACTGGGTGAGATTAGTTGTTAAGAATATTAAGTGTTATGGTTAGTTTGAATATTTTTTTTTATGTTTTTGATGAGAAATGGAAAAAGATTTTTAGGGGAAAGGATGATATAAATTATGTTGAATGTATAGTGAGGGGTTTTTTAGGAAGATATTCTAAATTCATGTTAGTTATAATTAGGAAAGTTTTAGAAAGACAAAATCTACGTAAAATCTTAATTATAGTAAATGTTTTAAAAAAATGCATAAACTTATATATAGGAATACTATTAAAATCTAATCAAGAACTTCTATAAAGAAAATATCTATTGAAACTTTGAAGATGATATAAGGTTCAGCTTTTTCAATTTTTATACAAAAAGTGATTTAAACTCGAAATATAATATTTTGTATAATTAAAATAAAAGCAAGGTATTTAGAAGTCAAGAAAGTATTATTATGTCAAAAAAGTTTATAGTAACGCTATAATGATTAAGTCGAAAGTGTTTTAAAACTTTTTGTGATTATCATTATGCATTTTGCCTCATTACTATAGCTTAAATATTTACTTTTTGAATAAAAAATGTAACAGAAAAATTTTCTTATATAATATAAAATAATTACATAAATTATTTGCTTAATAAAACCAATGTTTAAGAATATTTTTTAGCTCTAGAATTGGATTATTTATTATAAAGGTCTAAGGTACGATTCGATGTTTGGAAGTTCAAAAGATTGCTGCTTGGAAATTAATGGAAGTCTTATTTTCTCTGTTATTATGAGTAAGGCAGCTGGATCCTTTGGTATTTTTTGTAACAGAGATGTTAAAAGTGGAATCGACAGCATTGAATCATTCTTGTGAGTCTTTTTGTGATTAGTCAGCTGACTTCCATGTCTAAATGTCTTATTGCACAGTGAGCAAACATACGGCTTTATATCTTGATGTGAATATCTATGCTCTCTTAAACTTTGCTTCGAGCTTAGCATTTTCATACAATCTTTGCATCTATATTTCTTTTTCAAAGGACCTTCCTTTCTTTTCTTCAGTTTCTCCACTTTGCACTGTACTGTTTCTACGTATACTTTTTTTTCTCTTTTGACAATTTCTTTCATCTGGGAAAAATATTATTATATGCGAAAATATGGGGCGTTACAAATATGTTTAAATTTATTACAAAATAAATATCAAATAGGACAATATATCAAATTACAATCTATATTTTATTGAATAATCATAAGATTTTCAATAATCTTTGATAATTTAAAACATCCAAAAAAGTATTGTAATGTTTTTGATTATCTTACTAAATCATAAACTTTAATTCCTTTTTGTATAATATAGTAATTATTTTCTGAGATAATGATTCAAAAGATTTAAAATAGTATAAAGTAATGCTTTTATAAGAAAAGTTAACAAAATATTAGAAAAAATCCAGTTTTTACTTAAATAATAAATGGCGGAAGATTGTTTTATTTCCAAGAAAACTTGTTGTTATAGAATTTGAATTACTAGGTTTATTATGAAAAATATTTTTTAGCCATAAACTAAGGTAGGTTCATTAAGAAATAACGTAGTAATCTGCTATTTTCAATATGTCCATTTTATTTATTAGAGTATTTGTATTTATAATAGCCAAATTTTACAAATTATTTGTTATCTAAGAAAAATGCTTATTATTTCAGTATAAGCCTTACTGAAAAATTAAAAAATCACGAGCTGCTTTAATCAAATTATATTCTCTTTGATATAATTTATCAAACTTTTAAACTATATAACATAAATTATACAATTTAAGACTTTTATTTGTAGTATAATATATAATCTGAATATAAAATCCTATACAAAAAAATATTCAAAAACTATAAGAGAATATCAAAAAATTTAATTATAGGGGTAATAAGTAATATGTAGTAATTTTTCCAATAAGAACTTAATTAAAACTTTATACAAAAAATAATTTCCAAAAATCAATATCATATCTAAATAACTCAAACCCAATTTCCACAAAAATCATATCAACATCCAAAGCATAACCAAAATCTAGACAAAAACCTTATCATCCTTTCTATAAAACCTAAAAAATAAAATTACCACAAAAACCCTAAACTTTTTATCAAATCCTTTAAAAACCATAATGATTTAAAATATAAACTAAANCTTCCACAAAAATCATATCAACATCCAAAGCATAACCAAAATCTAGACAAAAATCTTATCATCCTTTCTATAAAACCTAAAAAATAAAATTACTACAAAAACCCTAAACTTTTTATCAAATCCTTTAAAAACCATAATGATTTAAAATATAAACTAAAAGACCAACAACTTAAATAATATAAAACGCCTCATCGACTTTCACGCAATCTATTTTTTTCAGTAATAAAAGGAGCATCAGTATCTTCAATCCTACCAACCTGATCTTTATTCGCAAAAGGTGAGGACTTTCTGACAAAATTCCCTCTAGACTTCTGCTGATCCACACTATACTGGACAAGTTTCTTTAAAAACCCCAACCTTTTCATAAACAAATTTACATTCGGATCATTTTCAGAACGAGATACAGGCCTAGGCCCAGGCAACAAATTCGTTATCTGCGCTTGTTCTAAAGAAAAAAACAATTTCCTCATAACATCTTTTATAAAATGCAATTGATCTAATCTTGCTGCTTCTTCTTCTTTAACCCTAGCTTCTACTGTAAAAATCCTAGCTTCTGATATATGCGCAGGTTCCATAACTGTACTTACCCATTTATCAAATTCATTTCTAAGTTTTTTCGCTTCAGATATAATTTTCTTATCAGTTTCAATAAGCTCTAAACGACTTTCATTATATAATTTTTGAAATGCCTCCATATCACTTTCATAAAATTTCCGATAATCAGATATTTGTTGTGAAAGCTCAGCTGAAAGATCTTTTGTATTGTTTTCTTGAATCAAAGCTGCAACTTGTATAGCATTTTTATACTCTTCAGTTGTTAATATATGTTTGTCTTCTATAGCTTTATTTGTTTCTTCAATTTTTATATCGATTCCTTCAATACTTTTACTTAGATCTTTTCTTATACTTTTTTGTGATGAGTCAACTTTTTTTCTTATATCTTCTTTGAGCTCTTTTACAACTTCTCCTATACGGTCTTCTAGTCTTTTAGTAAATTGTTTTAATATATCATAATCTTCATGCATGACTTCAAATTTAACTTTTAAGTCTTCTTGATTTTGATCGATCTCTGTGAATTTATTTTCTACTCTTTCACTCCATTTGCTTACATCTTTAAGTTTTTCTTCAACTTCTGAGTATAATTTGGTTAAAGTGCTTTTATAAAATTCAATTTGTTCGTAGAGGTTCTTAATTTCGACTTGGAAATCAAAGACGGTGTCATCAACTTTTTTACTGATTTCATCAGTTTTAGCTTCGATTGATGGGATGATTTGCTCTTGGATTAAAACTTTTGATTTGAGTTTTGAACGGTTGAGGTATTTGAATATGAGTTTTTTAAAAGTTTGAAGTGAATACATGCGTGGTTTGGTCATATTAGTTTCTTTGCGCTCTTCTTTTTTTTTCGTAAGTACCCTTTCAAATATCAATTTGTTTAATGAAACCGGGTTCATTGATAGATTAGTTTGTAAACTACCTTGATGAGAGTTTGAGAGTAATTCTAGGTCTTCACCTTCAGAATGTTCATCTTCAGAAATATCTGAATGGTCCTCCAAATCTTTTGATGTAAGATCAGTTTGTACTACTGCTTCTTCAATTTTAGGTTTTTCCTTTAATTTTTCAATTTCTTTATTTGCTAGTTCAAGTTTGTTGAATAACTGAGTTATTAGGACTTGCTTTTCATTAATGAGATTATCAATTTTTTCATTTAGCCTATGCTCTTGCTTCATCATTTTTAGTCCTAAAGAAAGAGTTGTTTCTTCTTGTTCCTTAGTTTTGATCCAATGTTCAACTGAATGAAGCTGCTTGTTCATTGAAATAAAGGATGCCGGGATGATATTTGGAATATTTTCCCAGTCTGCAGAATTGTATTCGGCCATTTAATACTATAAGAGATAGTTATAAATAAAATATAAGGATTTAGTTATCTGATACTAACAATAACCCCTTTCCTTTTTATGATTCTCAATCATCCCTTTATATATAAAACTCACACATCTCCTTTTTTTGCACATAAACCCTTAAAAACCACACACAAATGTTATTTTCACCATCAACACTACAACTCTAATTTCAAAATCCTTCCAAACCCTAATCAAAATCTCTACCTTCCACCCAATCCTAATCACAATTTTCTCAAACCTACCAAAAAATCTATAAAAAATATTTTAGATTTAAATCAAATTAATCAAACTACCAAAGTTTATCAGATTCAATATACTTCATATTCGGGTCAAACAACTGATTATATTTGAGTTTAAGTTTTTCATAATCTTTCAACCCATACTTAGCAATAACTTCAGCCATTTTCAAGTCTTGAGGTGAAAGTTCATACAACATACCTTGTTGTGCCCAAGAATACTTAAGCATAAACTTAGCCCTTAAATAAGGTCTTATATCAGGTAAATCTTTTATTTCTTTAAGTGTATTAGGGACATTTTTTTCTAAATGTTCATCTTGAAACCATGCTTCAAACTTATCAAGAAAAACAAAGTTATCTGGTTGTTTAAGCATCCCTGGCCAATCATCTTCTACCATAACAATTCTTGAAATATCATCTCTAAGTTTTTTGATATCTTTTACATATTCATACTGAGGATATCCAAAAGGTCTCTCATAGTCACAATGTTCTTGATATAACCGGTTACGAAAAATCCTTTTTGGGTCTATGGCATCTACAACTAAGTCGACATACTCTTTGACCCCAGTACTCCATATAATTGGTTCATAATTTTCGTCTAAATAGTCTAAGAATTTGTCTAGATTTGGTCTTTTGTATACATACAACACTGTCTTTTGAGTTTTGTAATCGATTATAGCGTCTTCTTTGATATCAGGTTGATATTGAAACCCTGTAGCTTCTTGAGGATGGAACACATAACATAATGTTTCATCTAAGTCGAGAACTACTGTTAATTTGCCTGCATCTCTAGCTGACTGAGGACCTAAAAACGCAAATTTCCTAAACAGAGCTCTCAGCATTATAAATTATTTCTATTATATTCGTTCATTTATTCAATTTTAGGACTCATCTTTTTATATGAAAAGTTTCTGTTAAGTGGAATTGCTTTTCTTTTTATATTATTTTTCATCGGAATATTCAATGCATTGTCTGAAGATGTGGTGATTTGTGAAAAATCAATTTTCTTCTGCCATTCCTGTTCTGTGTTGTTAGAATTTAAGAAATTTGGATCTCTTACAAGCAAATACCCAACATAAAAGCTTTGTTTTGGATCACCTTTTGCCCCGAGTAAGGGTTTATAAGCAATTCCACCTTTAACTTTTCCTGAACTTAATGATGAATATGAACCTGGTCCAATACGATAACCAGTTTTTTTAGCTTCATTATCATATTGTCGAAAGCGCTTGTCTCTACTGAAAGATGGGGATTTTGTTCTTGAATATCCAATAGGACTACCGTTAGAAGTAATTCGGATTTCATATGGGTCTGGAGTTCTTTCTTTAGGGCTTCGAAATTGTAAAAAAGTTGGACGCATTATTGGTTTTTATTGTATATTAATTTATATTTGAAATGAGATAGTAGAGTTTTGAGTTTATTAGAAACTTTTTTTTTGTATGATTTAATTTAAGTGTTAGGAAATGTAAATTTAGGATGGGAATTGATAGGAAATAGGGTTTTGAATTTGAGATAGAATTTAGGTGAGGGTGATTAAATAGAATTATTGATGGCTCATTGAGATTGGAGTTGATGTGATTAAGAATTAGGGAGGATATGATTTAGTTGAGATGAAATGTTATAAGGATTTGGATTTTGGTTTATAAGTGAAGGTTGTTTAAGAGTGTAATTGAAAATAGAGATGGTTTGGGATTATGAATGATATTTTTTATGGTATTGAAATGTATGGGATTTTGATAAAATGAAATACTTTTTTTAATATAAAATGATAATTAATGTATGGGATTTTGATAAAATGAAATACTTTTTTTAATATAAAATGATAATTCTCTTATAATAATTCCTATTTAAATGACTACCCTTCTAGTTCAATTAGTTTCAAAACCATTTGCATTAAATAATAATATAGTAATTTTTTTAACGACACTTTGGCTTAGAATATATACTTTAATTAATAAAATTCTACCCACAATTAAATTTAATATGCTTTCAAAGCATTTATTTCGCTAGATAATAAACTTTAAAAATGAAAAATATTTCATCATAAGGTCTATGCGTTATGCAATCATAAGCAATCGAATTTCCAATCAACATAAATTTATTCCTATTTCCCCTCTCTCCAACAACAAAAAACTCATCTTAAAAACTTAAATCATCCCTATCATAAAAAAATCCACCTGCCTGCCAACTTTTTAAATTTTTATCTTGTTCCTCTAAATCCAATCCAATTCAAAAAAAAGCTATAAATCTATCTTAAACAACAACTAAATAATCTTATCCTATAAATCCATAAAATCATATAAATATACAACTTTTCTGATTATCATATTTCCAAAACTATTATTTCATAAATCATCCTCTCTCTCATTATCTTAACAACAATCCAAGCCCATCATCTTCTTTCTTTTCACAAAATAAAATCTTTTAACCCTCACTTCAAAATTTCAAGCTAAAATATTAATCTATCTAATCATTCTTTTCAAGATTAGCTTTGATTCCTTCTCTTCTTCTCAATTCTTCTTCTTGTATAGCTCTAGCATGGGCTTCACGTTCTCTAAGTTTCTTTGTTGATATGATGATAATAAGGGTAAATAAGACTATGACAAAGACAACCCAAATAACTCCAAATGCGACAAGAGTGTCAAATGTATTGGCTAACATTGCCATAATCAAAGCCCAAGTAAACAGACCGCATAAAACATAGAAAATCAAGAAAACTATAACGATGATGGTCCAATCTAAAACACAGGCAAATGTGCAACATTTTTTACGCTCTCTTCTTGAAAGCGATGACCTTGAGCCGTAGACTTGAGGACGAATTTCTTGAAGTTCGTATTCTGCGTCGGAAGAATTTTCACTACCTGAACTATCATCGTTATCTTTTGCTGTCCTACCAATTTTCCCTGTTAAGGTTGACATATTTATTATAACTTGCATTTTTTTTTCATGCTAAGGAAAAGATGATTTGTGCGTTGGCAGGTATTTTTTAAGATTTTAAATTGCTATTTGGATATTATCGGAATAAAAGTTTAATGAAATTTTGGTAAGGGTTTTATTTTAAAATGTCTTTGGTATAAACATTGAGGATTTGAATGATTTTATAATTTATATATTAAGGGGTTATTATAATATGTTATGATTATATTAATGATAGTTTTAGCAGATTTCTTATAGATTACTTAGAGAATAAATGCAAAGATATTTGCAAAAAATTTATGAGTTCGATTGAAAAGCTTAAACTAACTCTTAGAAAAATTAAAGGGTTGATATATTGTTAGAAAAGCTTTTCTGATAAGCAATTATTTGAAGTTGAAGTTAAAAAATCTATTTTCTAATTAGCAAATAGAAAATGGGATTTTTGGACAATTAGTGTTCAGTCTAAACAAGTCCAATGCTATTTAAAATGATAGAAAGTTTAAAATTAAACCTAATTGGGCATATAAAGAGGAGAGAGACACTTGAAAAAATAGACGCATATGAGTTAAATTTGCATAAATTTGAATTTATATACTTATAATACTATGGATTCTGATATATCAACTGATTTTGAGTCTGACCAAGTGTTATCTATTGAGAGAAACTATGAAAATCTACATTCTATACCTACATTAAGCTGTTTACATACTTTTTTCTTCTCAGAGTTTGAGTGCATAAATTATCTCTATTACTAGCAAATATTTGTTGCTTCACAACTCTGTACAAAAAATTCTTGTAAGAATCTAATGATTTTCGGAAAATAAGCTATTTTTAAGGTGTTCTTGCTGCAAGAAATTTAAAAGCATAAAGAAAAATACTTATTTTGAAAACAAAAATATTCCATGTTCCATAATTCTTCAGCTAGATATCTCTAGATATGCAAAACTTCAGTTAGCTCAGCTATCATTATGACTGACTTGGATGAGGCATAGAAATTACTGAAGAAAAAAGTGTTTTCTTATACCTGTTGCTGATAGAACTACAAATACATTAATTAATCTGATTATTGAGCATGTTAAGCCTGGATCTATAATAATAACTGACTATTGGAGAGCTTATAATACCTTAGGATTGCATAGATTTTCATTTAAAATAAATCATTCTATTAATTTCAAAGATCCAGAAACTACCTTTTTTGAATGTATATTTATGGAGAAAACTCAAGCAATAGTATCTTTGGGATGCATTTTTTGATTTATTAAAAAATTAGAAATTTGTTGGTGTCTCAAAAAAATTAGAAATTTGTTGGTGTCTCTATCTTATGCATATAGAAAGTAAACCTGATTTTTAATTATCTATATTTTCAGCTTACATTGAGTTATTTTAGACATAACATTAATCCTCCAAGAAATCCGAAAATATTTAAAGTCTAAATTTTTGTATGATTTCATAATCAGCACTTAGCTTAATCATATAATTATAAATATTGACTTAACAGAAGAAGTAACTGCTAAAGTAAAGTCACTTTTATTTCAGGGAGAGGAAGAATATCAATCTAAAAACTATCGAGAAGTTAATGATAAATAGAAATAATCTACCTTAGAAATATTTATTATTAAGCAAATCTATGTTTATTTTCAAAACGCTGTGTACACAATTTTACAACTAATTTTGGTATTTTTAGTTCATCATATAGAGAAAAAAAAATTCTCTTGCATTACCACTTCACTATTCAAAATTTGTTTGTTAGACACCATTCTTTTTGAATTCTTCATGCGCCTTGTCATTTTTAATTATAAAAAAACTAGGGAAGAGGTACATCAGAAAGCTCTCTCAAAGAAAACATAAAAATCTATCATTAATTTTTTTACAATATTTGATTTTTTAAAAACTCTTTAAGATGCATATTTTTGATATCTAAATAAGAAATCGCCCTTTTTATCAATACCTATTTTTACTCCAAAAAGTCTAAATCACATATTTCGCATTTAATTCTGATTATTCTAATTTATTTTCATTGTAAGAAATAGATGAAGCGTATGTATCAAAAAATATTATTTTCACATCATTCGTTAGACAGAAAAATTGTAAGTATCATATTTTTAAATTATAATAATATAAAATAAATATTTGAGAAATATATTATTAAGATATACAATGATAAATAATAGGATAATCATGATAATTAAATGCATAAAATTTGATATTTATGTAATAGCATGCAACAATCTTAGATTAAACCAATGAATTTCAGTAAAGCATATGGAACTTTGTTTCGTGAATAAATTAAATTTATTTAGACTAAGATACTAAGAGTAAAAATATATAATCCCATAGTTGTTTTTATTTACAAATATTCACATAGATACTTTATAATTCCTTTCATTCTAATTGTGGAATAGATATCCAATATATAATTATTTGGGTCAAACCATGATGAATTATAAGAAGTATGACTTACTCCTTGAAAACCCATAAAAAATTAAGCAGTATTATGATGATAAGTGAAAATCAGCATTTGGTGACAAGATCTAATTATAATAATACAAGAATAGAAAATTTGCTAAAAAGATTACTTCTAACCTATATTTTCCCTACAAATAGTGCTAAAATAGCAAGATAAAATCGAATTGTGATATTAGGGAATAATTTTCACTCTACATTAGAGTTTTCAAAACTTTTGAATTTTCTCAAAATAAGATGCCATAAAATTAATGATATTTTAAAAAAATGAGTTGTACTCAATGAACGAGATTGCTTTTTTGA
>MPUH01001325.1:0-18347 GCA_001970955.1 Stentor coeruleus | reverse complement strand
TGCTTATATTTTTTCTAATTGTTATTATATTATCTATAACAGAATTAAGTCCTTTCATGAATATTCTCAGATTAATATGTCTAGGTGAATTATTTAACTAAATCTTTCTGTTCTTCAAACTTTCAATTTTTACATTTCTAAATCTTATTATTAAATATTCAATAGTAGTCTTGATGGTATTGCTGTTACTGAGATTTATTTTTAACAATTTAAATAATAATAATCATTGTATTTTGATTATGTTATGCAAATCAACCTTACATCTTAGGAAAATTTATAATAAAAATTCAAAGTGAAACATAATATTTATGTATAAAAAGTTGTATTTAAATAACTAACAATTACTTAAGCTGTTTATAAGTCTTATACAATTTTATAAACTGAATAATTTTAATCCATATCAATTTACCTTATGTGAGCTAAAAGATACTAATACTTTAATGTAAAAAATGCATAAATCTTACTTATAACATCAAATATTATAATCTAATATATAAATTAATAATATAATCAATATTAGGTTAAATCTCTTTGAAGAACTAACACATGTATACATATAATAAACTCTACAAAAATATTAAATAAAATATAATAAAAGATAATAGTTGTAGTAATAAAAATGACTGAATCAAATTACAATCAAGATTTAGACAAGCCTCTCATATACCAAAATGATGAAATTGACATATACTATTCATCCTTAGGCCCATGCGGCTGCTTAAACCGAATGATATATGAGTATAACAAACCTCACAATAGAATTGAAGATATCATTCTTACAGGATTTCCAGAAAAATGGATTTACAATCATTCAGCATTTGTGTTTGGAAGTCTTTTATTTTTGTGCTTTATTCCTTTTTTAGGCGTTGTTTCCGTCATTTTACTGATTTTATACCTACAAAATATAAAGAAAAAATACCATGAAATAAGAAGTATAGTAAAAAAGCCTTGGAAAAATATGCTTGTTGTAGACGGTATCCCAATGACATTTTCTTTTGCCACTTTTACAAAGAATAATTTAAACAGGTTGTATGATAATAAACCTTATTTATTTCCTGTAAACCACTTGGATGATTTGCATAGTAAAATTGAAAAAGAATTACTTGAACGTCCTGTCATTACTGTATGTTCATCAGTAGAAAAAGTTACGTATAAAAGCTTTAGTAATCCAAATGGTGCTATTATCATTTCTATTATTAGTGCATTTATAATCAATGGATTTATTCTAGCGATATATCTTATCATATTATTTTTTAGATAATTTTAGGTATCTTTTAACATTTAGTTGGATAAGTAAACTTCAGTATCTTGTAAAATAGCATATAAATATAAATAATCATTGAATTTTGATTATATTATGCATATTAGCCTTATATCTTAGGGAAATTTATAGTGAAAATTCAAATTGAAACATAATATCCATGTATAAAAATTTGTATTTAAATAACTAACAACTACTTAAACTTTTGGTAAGTCTCATACAATTTTATAAACTTAATAATTTTAATCCATGCTAATTTTTCCGATTATAAGTTCAAATATACTAATACTTTAATGTAAAAAATGCATAAATCTAACTTATAACATCAAATATTATAATCTAATATATAAATTAATGATATAATCAATATTAGGTTAAATCTTTTTGAAAAACTAATACATATTTACACATAATAAAACTATACAAAAATATTAAATAAAATATAATAAAAGATAATAGTTGTAGTAATAAAAATGACTGAATCAAATATCGAACAAAATTTAGACAAGCCTCTCATATACCAAAATGATGAAATTGACATATGCAATTCATCCTTAAGTCTATGCAGCTGTCTAAATCGAATGATATATGAGTATAACAAACCTCACAATAGGGTTGAAGACATCATTCTTACAGGATTTCCAGAAAAATGGATTTACAATCATTCGATAGTTGTGTTTTTAAGTCTTTTATTATTGTGCTTTATCCCTTTTGTAAGCGTTGCTTCCCTCATTTTAATGATTTTATTCCTACAAGATTTAAAGAAAAAATACAATCAAATAAGAAGTGTAGTAAAAAAGCCTTGGAAAAATATGCTTGTTGTAGACGGTATCCCAATGACATTTTCTTTTGCCACTTTTACAAAGAACAATTTACACTGCTTATATGATAATACACCATGTTGCTTCCCTACCAGCTACCTTGATGATTTGCATAGTAAAATTGAAAAAGAATTACTTGAACGCCCTGTTATTACTGTATGTTCATCAGCAATAAAAACTATGTATAAAAGTTTAAATAGTCCAAATAGTGCTATTGCAAGTTGTGTTATTATTACATTATTGAGCACAGGGTCAACTCTAGGAATACTTCTTACCTCATTATTTTTTAGATATTTTTAGGTATCTTTAATATTTAGTAGGATAAGCAAACTTCAATATCTTATAAAAAATCATATATATACCAATAATGTCATAACTATCTTAAGCTAAAATACCAAATTTTATAATATTTGCTTTAAGTTATATATCTATACTTATCTAATAACATCAAGTATATTCTATGAGTTTTATTTTTACTGTTTTGTTAAATAAAATTATTTTACAATTAAAATCAGGTCATAAAAAGCTAAAAATCTAGAAATGCATACACAAAGATTAACCGAATAATAATATTATAACAAAATATAATTAATTTTTACAACAACCTCGATGTTTTCACTACAATACTCTAATAAGCTTTTTATCCATGTAGTTTTTAAAATTTATTTTATATTCTCAGTGAAGTTACTCATATTTCTTATGAAAAATATTTTTCCAGCATTTTTTAGTACAATTTTTCATTAAAGTATTATAAGATTTTTTGATTTTATCAATTTATCTTGTATCTTGGGTATGATATAATATCTGATGAAGAAGTAATTAAGATATACTGGATTTATGCAATTAATGTTAGGTGTTAGTTGATTTAATTAATAGTTTTTTTATTGTTTTGCTATATAAATTTAAATTTAATACTGGAAATACTTAAGATATCAAAGCGCGGATCAAAAATATTCTTATTTTCAGCATTGGAGAAAATGAAATGCACGTTATTAAAGAATTCAAAGAATACAAAACTAAAATATACATAATAGAAATATACTCAAAAAATATGCAAATAAAATAATCAAACTTTTTCATCAACGAATTTCTTTTATGATATGAAAGTTATTAAAAACAAAATCGTTATTTACAAATTCGAAAAATTAATTAAATAATTCTACGATAAAACTAGATGTTATTGAATATGATATTATCTTTAAATTAAGCTCATTTTATTGTTAACTTTAAAAAATTACGCGGAAAAGTCATGAAATTATCTAGCCATGAATGATTTGTGATTAAATATACTATATGTTTTAAACTATACGAGCTCCATAAATTATATGAATATGCAATTGCCTTTGCATAAACTCTTAATAAATATGGTAAATTCAAGTGTTGATGCCAAGGAATCAATTCGTTTTTTGTTTGGACTAAGAAAGAACTATTCGAGGTGGATAAAAAGTTTGTTTTTACTAGCTTCTGAGATTTATAAAAAACCTTCAAACCAAGAAGTGACAAAAAAATATAAAAAGTGGGGATTATTATTAGCTCAAGTTTTTGGTACACTCCAACTTGGTGCAGTAATTTGGACATCAGATACTCCGATTAAAAATTGGCAAAATTTTCACACTTTGTGGAGGGCTATAGAATACAATCGCCTTGATCCTATTTGCGAAGATTTTTTTCTATCCCAAAAATGTGTGATATTCAGTTATACAATAATAATCAGCAGTCTTTTTATCGGGATTTTTTTATTGCTCCTTCGCGTTTTCCTAAAAAAGACGATATCAAAAATTTTGATTTTACTGACAAAATTGCTGTTCGTATGCAAGATTATTTTTATCCCATTATTAGTTATGGTATCTTTAGCTTTAAAATACTCTTGGGACAATATGAAAAATCCCCAAAACAACGAAATTCTTTCAATGGATTTAGGAAATACTGGAATATGTTTAAGCGTTATTTCTATAGCTATATTGCTAATACTTACATATTCCAGAATAATTTTTGATTATGACTGTCGTCACTCACATTCACATTCGAATTTTTATTGCAAATCAACAACCAAGCCAGACAAAATTTCATTTTTTTTCAATGTCATCACTGTATTATTTTTTGTTTTCATAGGAGAATCAAATTATTACCCTTACAAGATTTTTATATTTTTCATCCACCTTATTCCTGCAGGAATGTATTTTAGTTTTTTGCCCTATTACAATTTTTCACTTAATTTCGCGAAAAGTGCAGAACATGTTTTTGCTTCAAGTTCTTCTTTGATAATGATTATAGGCAAAGCTTATGAAAGTTCATTTTCTGTATTTTAGGATTTGTTTTTATTAACCCATTAGTACTTATTGTCTGGTATTTTGCTTTACAGCATTCTAAAAATAGATCAAAACAATTAGAAAATCATAAAATAATAAGTGCATTTGACTTTGAGCTTATTCAAAGGGATAATTTTTTATATCCTGAAGACTCATTGATGCAGTTAAACCTTGATAGCTTCTCAGAGATTTTCAATAAATTAGACTATTTTTCTCAGCATTTGGTCACTTTTTGGGAGTCTTCTTATTGCTTTTATCAATGCGAAAGACATACTTTAGCACTTTTGGTGCTTAATAAACATAAATATCCAGCAAATCTTGAACTTGACTATCAAGAGTTTTTGCTTTTAAAGGACTTTTACACTGTAATTAATCAGAGTTCTGAAGAGTATAAACTAATTACTAGGACAATCAAATACGAAAAAGCTAAAAAACTAGATAAAACAGTTTGTTTGCAAGCCCTTGGGTTCTGGGAGGCTTTAGTATCAGAAAAAAGTTCCCTTAAAACCTTAGAAGAACTAGGAAATGAGCTTAAAAACTCTCTTTCAACTTTACAAAACTATTACCATAACTGTTATACAAAATTATCAGATTCTGTAATTTTCCTCGATCTCTACAGCTCATTTGTTTACTCATTCTACGGAGATATAAACAAATCAGCTCAACTCAATACCAGAAAAGAAAACATATTAAAATACGCAAAACAAAAAGACCAAAACTCTTTATTACACTTTTCAGAAGAAAATCCACTTTTCATATTTTCGGCTAGTGATGAAAACATTGGAAAACTCATGTATGCAAATACAGCAAGTGAGAATATGTTTCAATTATCAGAAGTTATAACTTTTAATATATATATTCAAGATATATTCCCTGTGTCTTTAAATGTTTTTTCCCCAAATATGTTAAAAGAGTTTAAAACACAGATTTTTGATACTACAGTTTATGTTGATTCTATATTGCCTACTATAAACTCTAAAGGGTTTTTAGTTGAAGCTATAATATTAATAAGCCTACTTGCACTTAGACAACCATTTTATATGTGTATTTGTAAACCTTTATTGATAATTCGTGATGTGATGATCATTACAAAATTAGGTTTTGTGGAAAACTATAGTGAAAATGCAGGAAAAATTTTAGGTGTAGAGGGAGATTTAAAAAATCAACATATAGAAAAATTGATTAAAATTAATTTTGATAAATTAAAAAGCTTTAAAGAAAAAGAGTTCAAAATCCCTTTTAATGAAGCTATGGCAACATACAAAAAAATACGAATAAAAAATGTTGTTATAAGATTGTTGCATTTATACAAAAATGAAACAAGTTTTAAAGAACTTAGTTCGGAGCAACATATACCAAAACTCGATTTTAAAGTTTCATTTGCTTTAAAATCAGAACATGTTTTAAGTAAAGCTTTGACAAGTGACCCAGAAAGTTTATTAAGCTATGAAGAAGCAACTTTGATTAAAAAGAAAATAGAAACTAAAGATAATACTCAATCATCTTCAAGTTCTTCTTTACCTTTACATAAAATAAAAGGTTTTTCAAGTCAAAGTCAAAAAGCTATAAAAGTTTTAACATATATTGTTTTTGTTTCAGTAAGAAATATTCAGATTCTTGTTGTTGTTTTATCAAATATTGCTGTTATGGTGTATTTTTGGAAGAGAATAAATGTTGATACTACTCAAGTGTCAATGGCTAATTTGGGTAATACGCTTTATGCTTTGTCGAATATGGGGGATGTTGCTAATCTTGTTGAAAGCGCAGTTCCTTCAATGAAAAATTTAATCCCAGGATATATGGTGTCTTTTAATAGTTCGTTTGATGAATTGATGAGTGAAGTAAATAATTTTATAGAGTTTGATGACAAATGGAACTATTGCTCAGCGTGTAAAGATTTGTTTTCTAGTAATATTCCAGTGTATGATTATATAAATCAAACAGTTAAATTAGATTTTATGAACGCGCATGATTTTTTGAGGAAGTTTATAGAAAAGGTAAAGATTATTTAGAGTAAAGAGTTTTGTAAGGAGATAGAAAAAGGAACTTATGAATTTAAAAACCAAGTTGTGTTTATTGAGATGAATAGCTTTGGAGATGCATATATTTATTTAAAAAATATAATAAACTCTGTGCTTTTATGCAGAAGTGAAAAGTCTGAAGAGATTAAAACTTTCAATACATTACTCACAATTTTGGGGATATCTATTGTTGTTTTGTGCAATGCTATATTAATACCTTTTGTATTCTTTGTCCAAAATAGACTCACTTCCTTATGGAATCAGATTAAAAATGATGCTACTTCCTCTTCTAATATGATGAAGGAAATGTGCTTAGAAAGGCTAAAAATAGTCCACCATTTTGAGGAATTTGGAGAAGATAACAAAGAAGAGCTACAAAATAATAATACCCACAAAAAAAATGAAAAAGTTAAATTCGATTATCGGAAAAAATACATCTTTCGCATAATAATTTTGTTAATTTTCGGTTCAATTTTCTATCTAATTTCAAAAACTGTATTTTTTGACCCAATGCAAACAAGACTTAAAAACAGACCAGAAGTTCTTTATTATCTAATATTATCAAGAATAGAATTAGCTCATTTAAGTTTCTGGTCAAGACAAATCCTTGTTGAAAATTTTTACTTAGACTTGAAATTATATCCAGGTTCACATATTCCATTAAACACAAATTATAAATTTAATCTTGACAATTCAGCTCAAGAAGTTCTATCAAATGCACGTAAAGCTCTTGAAAGTAAATATTCTGAACTTATAGGTAAAAGCGCAAATCAAGAACTTTTCGAGAATTATAATAGCAATTTCTCAGTTTTTAATTATGGACTATTTTCTGGAATGCATAGTTTGGTATTTGATTCTTTTTATGTTGCTGGAAATTCTGCTGGAGATATTGTTGCTATGTATCTACAGGTCTTTGCAAAAATGAGTGAATTAGGATTGAAAACTAAAGATGTTTTTAATGATATTGTTAGCTATTCACGGAAAAAAATCATTGCAAATTTGGAGGGCTTTATTTACTTTGCAACATTTTTTTCTATATTACTGATCTTAATAAGTTTGATAGTGTTTTATCCATTTTTAAGAGGTGAAGGAAAGAAAATTGTTTGGATTGAAGAGATTTCTGAGATTATCATTTCGAGCACTGTTCAATATAAAGGAAAGTAAGTAAAAACTATTAATTTTGTTTATATTTAATTGATGAATTGCAAGATTTTGTAGTAAATAATGCTTAAAAAAAAGTTTAAACTAAAGAGTAGTAAAGGTTTTATTCATCTAAATTTATATGTAATGATATTTGGAATATATTAAATTCTATAATTATCTGTATTAAACAATATATAAACTTAACTCCAGATATATTTTTAAGTCTGAAAAAATATATATACTCTAATTCAATTGCATAAACTTATATATAAGCTCAAACTTTTAAAAATATAAAAGCATAACATTATTAGTATTTATTTATCTTTTATAAATATTGCAAAAAGATACGAGAGCTTAGATTGTTCGAATTATTTTAAAAAACTTAGTTAGTTTTTAATACAAATGATTTTTATAAATAAAAAGCAAAAATGCAATCAAAATTTTAGACTCTATTACTATTTCTATAGACTTAGAAGTATTTTAAATTATAGCCTAAGAAACTTCCTCGATGCACATAATTTTCTTTTTTCTCTTTTAAAAATAGGTAGCAAATCTTCAAACTTTCTAGGATAATAAAAGTTGATGACAATATAGCGAAATTTTTATAAATTGCTTTATCCATAATCAATTCTAAGAATAAAACTCAGGGGATAATAAAACCCTCTAAGTTTTCATGCTGGGCTCATTCATTTTCGAAAAATTTCAAATGCTTAAAAATAATTTTAAAATTATTATAAATTGTATTTTAAATATCAAACTATGCACCCTAGGAATCAAACTATAATAATACAATCACAAGTATCATACTTGGATTCTTCAATAAGTTAAATATCATATTAACCCCTAAAAGTTCAGCAAATTTATATCTAGATTCTCGGAACATTTAACAAATCTTGCTTAACAATTTTAATCAAAATTATATAATTTCTGAATTTATTTTTAAATAAAGTTCATATTTTGAATAAGGGCTTGTCTTGACTAGAAATTTATGGGATTTTTTATTCTTGAAAGATTTAGAGACTAGAGTATTTCTAATTAGAATTGGTTTATAAAAGAGAAATCAAAACCTAAAAGTAATAGGATGAAATACAGATTGCATATATTTTATGATAATCAAAGGCAAATTTGTGTATTTTTTGGAATTGCTTTGAATTAATTAATTTTTATCATGTTTCTAAGATATTTTCGTAGTTGCTAATGATTTTAGGTCTTTCTAAAGGATTTCTATCACCTTTTAAAATATTATTATATGTAAATTAGTTTAAATATTATATGGCGAATTGGATTAGTTCTAAGCAAAACTATGAAAATTTATTTTATAATAAAAACTCTGAAATTGTAGGTAAAGTATTAAGAGTCAAAAAAAAAGTTATTTCCAGAATCTAAAAATTAGATTTTCTTCAAATATATATAAGCATACTAAAGCTGTTCATTTCAGTAATCTAAACTTTTTATATATATAAAAGGAAGTTCACTATAACTAAAGTCTTAATAAATGTGATCTCATCTCCGAAATGAAAATTCATATTTTCTATTTCAATAAAATACTTTTACAATCAAATTTTGGAATTTAAGGATGAATATTTTTTTGCAAACTGGACAATAGTCACAGTGGTTTATATATTAAATAAAATAGCTTATATTATTTACAAAATCATACCATGAAGCATTAAAAAATTATATAATACCTTAAGAGGAATTCTAATTTGGACAAATGTTAAGGCTTATATAAGATTAGAATTATTTCCCATACTTGAGAGTGAAAAATACATTATTTAAATAAGTTATCGATACTTACTTTATGTCTAAATTTATCCTCATCCAGAAATAGACCATAACTTTTATTTGTAATTTATTACACACAAAATGTTGTTATATATAAAAATCATAAGTTAAATCCTTTTCCCATAATTTCTATGTTTGATAGTAAATTTTTTAATCTGAATATAGCTTTCAGGACAAAATTATCTAAGATAAAATTTAAATAGTTTTTTTATTTTGACTGGAAACACTTTTAACCTTATTAAATAGTAATGAAGCACTTGAAGATGAAAGGCTTTCTTATGAGTTTCTGAATTTTTTTAAATCAGACTTATTTCTTCAATGCTTTATTATACTAATTATCACTCATAAAAAAATTATTTCTTATAGTTTATTAAATTAAAATAGGCGAAATTTTGAAGTCGATTCTAATATGAAATTATCTTAACTTGCTTCTGAAACTTCATTCAGCTTTGCTTAATTAAATATTCTTTTAGATATCTTTATTTTTGCATATACAGCAAATATCTTTACTAGGAACTTTAAAATTGCTTTCTTTAGAATATCTTATTGTTTTTAGTATAATAAGTATCATACTTATAAAGAAGAACTGCAATATATATATTATAAAAATAACTTTAAACCTAAAAATTTTCTTACGTCTTAAAATCTGTGTTTAGAATTCTTTAAGGATGCTTACTGAGTATAAAAAAATCCTTTATTATATACTAAAATTAAATTCTTCTGAAAATTGAAGTATTCTTCCATTTTTGTGTTTGTATGCATGAATTTTCTAATATTTCCATTGTATGCAGAAAATCAAACGAGAATCCATTATAAAATAAAAGACGATCTTGGCTCACTATATATTGTAATTTTAATACTTTTTGCTATTAAGTTGAGTTAATTTTCTAATATCTCTGTATAAAAGATTGAAAAATGGAACTTAGAAACAGGAAGATGATTCAATCTGGAGTTTTTCATTGTGACTCCTACAAGTTTTAGTATTTTATTAAAGCAAGCAAATACTTTCTAATTTTTAACCTGACTTAAATTAATTTTTTTTTTCATGCATGGCTTTAAAAATATAGAATAAATAAAGAGAAAGATAAAAGATAAGATTAAGATAGATAACAGTAGAAATTTATAGAGAGTATCTTTTTTTTTGCTATCTTATTACATGATGGCTTGCTATATCTATGCTTTAGGATACTTTACAAAGTTATATCAAGCATAAGCTAATTAATTTCATACCTTTACAGAATGGCATAAACTTAAGCATCAAATGCTCTAGAAAAGCTAAATTTTTTGAATTAAAATATTCAAAAGTATTATTTCAGACTAGATCATCTGTTTTAAGAAATAAAGGTACTTTTAGAATATATAATCTTTGTTGTATTAATATTTGATAGGGTTCGATTGGTAATCAAAGTTTACATTCAGATGCTTAATTTGAATTAAGAAGTTAAGTATGAATAGCTTAATTATAATATTTATTAATTATATAATAATTCAACACCAAAATAACTGTTTAGGTATTATTTATAGTATCAGGGCATATTTTTTCTTAAAGGAATAACTTGGAATATAAGCCATTATATAAAAATGAAAGAGTCAAAGGACTGTTTAAGTAATGCCTTGGAAGAAACTAGAAAATTTCTTGGTTACTCCTCAAAAGAGACTCATAAAAAAAGCTACAATGAATCTGATTTGCTCTTTGAAAATGAATGTTTTGAAAAATCGATTTCACAATATTTAGAGTCTAGACCTGAAAGCGAATATTCCTTCCTTCCTGGCTTAGGGAAAATGCCTAAAAAAGAATCAGAAAATTATATAGGAATGTCAGATCCTTGCAAAAATAAAAATTTAGACTTATTAAAAAATGAAGAAATTATAAGCTACTTTTGTGATGGATTTTTAAATCAGCCTTATAGTTTAAGCCTATTGGAAGAATTTGATCATATTACTTATAAAGATAAAACTATTTCTTTGAAAGCTAATATTGTTGATGCTTTGAATAATAAAGTCACTCTAAAAAAGCCACTTTTATTTACAGCCTTATTATTAAAAGCAGTAAATCCGATTCAGATTGTTGAACTTACGAAGTTCAATGAAAAAATTATAACAGGAACAGCAATCTGTCAAATAACTGACACTGTTTATTTCAAAAAATTGATGATAAGAGAGGTTTCATCATATCAGCCTTTTGGAATTTTCAATCTAATTATACTTCCAGATGATGCTAAACTTATAAAACCTTTAGTTATAGGAAGTTTAAAGGTGAAATCTAGAAAGTCCAAGCTTTGGAAACTTAAGAAAAAGTTAAAAATAAACGAATAACTTAGTTTTAGATATAGAAATGGTTTTCTCAATTAAATGAGGTATTTTAGATAATTTAAATCATAGACTTAAGAATTTTTAATTATTTTAGCATATGCTTCAATCTTTTTATCAAATGATATTTTTATGTTTGCTTTTCTGTCAGAATTTGATTAAAACTTCAAAGAGAGAATGCACAAATTTGCTTTAAGTTTTATATAATAGCTTTTATTATTATCTCACTTGATTTCATGTTATTGCAAGCTCTCCTGTTGAGTATCCACTGATTTAGTCAGGAAAATTTCGAGATGCCTGATTGAAATTTTTAATCTAAAGACAGATTGATTTTTTCTATGTAATTTCTCTTCATAAACGCTATCTTAAATTCAGTCTACAGTTGTTCCTAACTACTATTTTAAGGTTCTGAAAGATTACTATACTTTAAAAAAAAAATTCGAGAGCCTGTCTTGCATTCAAAACCATAATTATTTATAAGAAATGATACCCCCTGCTCAGTCATGCGTATATCCACTAGGTTTTATCTATATTTCATTTTATAGCCCAAGGTCAGGAAAAAAATATCTTTTCCATTTTGTGACTTCCATATTTTTTTTGTGGTGCATTTATATTTTTTGTATGAATAAATAGCATAAAAGTTATCAATTAGAACCTTATTCACTAATTTTAACTAAATAGATATTTATAACTTTACTTATACTATAATCTGTATTTTATTCGGCAAAAATATGCTTATAATACTTGACATCAAATAGTATTACCAGATTCCAAGTTGGTTTTTCAGAATAATTAGTAAGCATCTTCTTCTGAACCTTTTCTTCCTTCATTTTTATATAATAAATTTCACCTTTTTACTCCGAAAACAATTTTGAATTCAGCTTAAGGATGTTTCTATTATACCTAAGAATTTTTCATTCTCTTGAGTATTATTTTCCAAGTAATTGTCTGATTTTTTACTTTAATCTAATAAGTAAAAAATATTTTCAATTTTTTATGCAAGCTACAGAGTCAATTTAACATAAAATTCTTCAGTTTAAACAGGATGCTATATCCTATCAACTGAGTGAATTACACTTTTAGGATACACTGAGAAAAGTCGATTATTTAAATTTTGTGTGTGAGGCCAAAATTAAAAGTTGCTTACTACAGAGAATCAGACTTAGATATTTTGGGTTATTATTAAGTCTTACGAATTGTTTCTTATGTGTGAATATTAGTCTGAAAAGAAACCTTTAAGATGATTTTTTTGTTATTTTTCTACCGAAATTTTTTTTTTTTTAAAAAATTTGCTAAACAAAGAAATAAAGGACTTTTCAAGCTTTGAACTTCATTTTATCTTCGAAATCAAGAAAAAAATATCAAGAAATCCTCAGACAACAAAATTCAAAAAAAAAAGTCGAGATTGGCAAAATTGAAGAGAAAAAAAGGTTTTGTTGCATGGTCTTGATATATATTTTCTAATTTTTTTTGATAAATCGATATGCCTCTGGAAGGAAAAACACTTTTTAATAAGAGGCCTAAAAAAAAGAGCATTGGAACTTATATATTATAATATATACCCCAGCCTGGATTTTTTAATTAGCTCAATTGAAGAACATTTATGTAAAATCTTACAAATCACGGGGACGATTTTTCGACCCCCCCCAGTATAAAAGGCTCCCTCTTGACAAAAAAAATATCGAATGATTTTAGCACTTACTTTTCTAAGTGTTGTATATGGACAAGTTTTACTCGAATTTGATGAAATGTTGAGTCCTGTAGATATCTCCTGGCCTACGGCTTGGGTTTCTACAATGGCAACTCCTTCATCCAACCATATTGGGATAACTATCGTAACAGTTAGCTGCAGTGTTCCAATTGGCCTTGACAGCAGTGCTTACGCTGTATTATCTATTCCAGGCCTTGCTGATGCCACAGATACTCTTGGAGCTGCAGCAAATGCAGACTTCTATATTAACTTCACTTTTACTTGTAGTTTTGATACTGCTGACACTTATGGACCTATTTCACTTGTCATAAGACAGTCAGCCAGCGGACAAATTCTTGCAGCTAATAATAATATTGGATCAATTGCTATAATTGGAGCAGAGCCTACCGCTGCTATTAATTCACTTACTGTTTCCTTTGTCACAACAGACTTTGCTATTTCTGCTGACGCTACACTGAAATTCCAATTTACTCTAGGTGAAAGTGAATGGCTAGAAAGATATGACTACTTTGTTATTAACCTTGACAGTAATTTTGGCTTTGATAATGGAGAAATTACTTGGGATTCAACTGCAGATGATTATGAATTATTTAAAAATATGGCTATTGATACAAGTAATAGTGGAATAATAACAGTTTATGGATTGCCAAATGAAGTGCATGGTGGCGCTACTGCTGTTTTCTCAATTAGTGGTTTTACTAACCCAATTACATCAAGAACTGCAAATACATATTCATGGGAAATTGAAGTCTGGAGATTTGGAACACCAACATTGATAAAGATTGTCGCAGGCACTGGACCAAATACAGCTATTGCAGTTGGAACCATGAGTGAAGGGAAATGGGAACTTGTTAACGATTATGTAGACGGAATATTCAATGGACTTAAAGCTTTTACCCAGCTTAGCTTCAAAATAGGTAATGATATTCCACCGACTGGAATTGTTACTATAACTTATGGAGCAGGCTCAAGTATTAATGGATTTGATTATATTTCAAGTAGCAAGCAAGAACTTGGTGTAGCAGCTAATTCAGCCTCAGCTTATATTTGGGCAGAAACTAGTCAAACTGGTGTTGAAATTAGTTGTGTTGTAAACACAGTTACTGAAGCTGCTTGCACAATATCTTCTTCAACTTTATCAGCAGGACAAAAGATTACTGTATACAACCTTGTAGCTTTTTCAGCAGCCACATCAATTACAACTATAATCAGCTCATACTCGTCAAAAACTATTGATAATTATTCTGCGAATACAGTAACTGCCTTAAGTCTATGTGCTACATGCACAGCTTTAACAGATACCTTAGCTTACTTTTCTAATGTAGTTGATGGCAGCACTGAAACTGTTAAAAACGAAGCTGGACAATCAGGTGCTTTCGGATTAATTATTTCAGTAAAAGCACCAGTTGCATTAGTTAGTACTGATGATAAAGTTGTTGTCAATTTCCCTTTCTTAAAAACAGATTCTGCTGATTTTACTAAAATAAACTTTGGTAGTGCTTGCCAAGTTGCAGTATCTGGAGTAACCGCCGTATATACTGGATCAAACTTTGGAGCTATTTCTTCAGTTTCAACTAACTTAGTTTATGGAACTGATACTATTACATACACATTGCAAACTGCCACTGCATCAGCCGCTTACTTCCATCATTATTTTACTTCATCAGCCATAGGAAATAAAGTATATCTACCATTTATCCCAACTAAAAAGACATTGATGCATGAATTAGTTGTAAAGGTAATGAAAGGAACAACTATGAACTACTACAAATCTGTGCCTCTTTACATCACAGAAAATACTGTCTTAGCGCCAGTATTTACTCCATTTTGTCCTGGTTTTATGATTCCTGGCCTTCCTGTTACTCTTGGATTTACCCCTCCTTATCTTTTTAGCGAATCTGGATATACTCTTAAAGTTAATTTTGCGTTTTCCCACAGCGCTAGTGTATCAACCATTGCTGATGATCTTGGTAGCGGTCTTTCTTCAGGTGATACTTACCCTTCAAGCAGTAATAGTTTGGGATTGACTCTTGGTGCAAAATCAGTATCATATATAGCATCCTCTTTTGCAGACACAAATGCAGTATCTTTTATGATTCCATTCCCTTCAATGGTAACTGGAACTTATACAGTTACAGCTTCTATAATATTGATTGGAGGCTCAGAAGATGAAGAAATTGCTACAAAAGCAAAAACGTTAGCATTGACTGCAGTAGCTCCAACAGCTTTGGACGCAGTAACAGGAACTCTAAGAACCGAATCAGCTTATGCAACAAAAATAGACACAACAGCATACGACACTAATCCAGATGCAGTGACTGGTGTAGATGCAGGAACAAAAGATTCTGATTTCAATTTAAGAGTAGCTTTTGCAACAAGTCCAGGATATACTATTGGATCTACAAACACAATAAATAGTGCAAGCATAACATTCTCATCATTTTCATCAGATGATGCTTCATTTGTCTATCGTGTTGGATACAAAAGCACAACACCTGTTCCTGATGAAAATAGCAATATTGTTGTTTCTTTTACTGCTATTTCACCATGGTTTGATGATCCTTCAGCCACTGCTTACATCGCATACGGAATAGTGGATACACTTGCATGCAAAACTGCTGAAAAATGGGCTACAACTTTAACAGCCGGAACATTAACTAATCCAGTTTATACACCACAAATAGAAGTAGCTTTTACCTTTGATAGTCCTAGTTCCGATATATCTCTAACTCTTTCATATGCAGCTACTATTTATGCAGGCGACAAAGTTACTGTTGCCTATTCAAATGATAAATTCACCCTTGATGCTGATAGTGATTGGAATATAAAAGTTGGAACCGAAGATCTTGCCTGCACATATGCTTCAGGTGTATGTACTTCAGATGTATTAACTACTGACCAGGCTGCTGGAACTATTGTTATAACTATCACTGGTCTTATTAAACCTTATATAGAATCAAGTGATACTGATACAACAACACCTTTTTCAGCTGTCACAGTATTGCATGGAACAAGTGAAATTTATACTTGGAGCAGCTCGAGTGTTCCTCTCATGTTAACAACTTTCACTCATCAAGCCTATACTTCAGTAACTTCAGATCTTACTGATGTAAGTGTATTCCCTGACACAGCTGGAGCAGAATCAGTCTACTTCTTTATTTCTTTCAAACCCAATGTTGATCTCCCTGCTGAAACTATTATTACTATATCAGGTGTGACTTTTGACGATGATGCAGATTTAACAAAAGATAATACTTGGTGCAATTACGGTTTTAAATCAGCCGAAGTTGATAGTGGCAATCTTATCATAACTACAAATGCTAAAATTGGTGCTGATGATGAAATATTCATTATTAAAGATTTAGCATTTACTCTTGGAGCTAAAGGAACAAGTTCCATATTCAAGATATCTGCAGATTATACTTATAATGGTCACGAATATGCTCTTGTTGATGATACTTCTGTAACAACTGGTCACACCTATGAGATTTTAGAAGCTCCAACTGCCACAGCTTCAGGCTTTACAGTTGAGCCAGAAATAACCAATATGGGCTTTGATTGTGCTTATTATTTTAATTTCACTATTAGCGTAGCCACAGAAGCTGAATGGTCATATTGCTTTGATGCCTCACTAGAATACAATTCTCATCCAGGTGAAACAGTAACATTTGACGGCTTTGAAACTACTCATTTCCTATTAGCTTGGAGCGATTTATATCAAGATGTTTATTGTACAACTAATCATTGGCTTGTATGCTGTTCAGGATTACCTTCAGTCGAAGCTGATACTGAAATTTCAATTGGAGTCTTTTTAACTAACCCATCTGAAGCAAGTGCAACTTGGAATCTTTATGTTGTTGACAGTGATATGAATCTTGTTGTTGATCCTGAATATGGTGATGATATTACTTTTACTGATATCCCAGCAAACTCTGTAAATGCTTACTTTGCTTCTTTGGAATATACTGATGAATTCCATTTAGTTTCTGATCTCACACTTGAAACCTACATTGCTGCTTCATTTGATGATTCAACTTACATTTATGTCAACTTCCCATATCCTTTCAATCTTGATGTTGATAACCCAGTAACAATTGATGGTTATGCTCATTATGATGAAGATGATGATGCTACAAACTTTGCAACTGGACCATTTGTTACTTCAATGAATATGATAGAAATCCCTATGGCTGCTAAAGATTTGCTTGATAGCTATTGGACAACTTTCACTTTTAATAATATTGTCATTCCAGATCATTCACTTTCAAGAACTCCTTACGAACCTGAAGAAATTGATATTTATGAAAAATGGACTGGAAAATTCGATTTTTTAATCATTGAATCCTTAAATAATGATGGTACATGCACAATATCAGGTCAAAGCTATGCACACTTAAACGCTGCATATACAGGATTTACTCCTGAAGATTATCTTAATATTATTGTTAATGGAGGAGATAGTATTGTTATTAAACCTGGTGCTTACTCTGATCTCTTTGAAATCAATGTTGAAGGTGATTTTGAAGCTAACTCAGTAACTCTTACCCCATCTTCAGTCACTGATAATACTTTGTATTTCGATTCTGTGGATTATTATCTAGATTTACTTTATCCTTGGAACTATTTTAGCGTTGGTGCATCCTCAGATACTTATGAAGGATATTACTACATTCAATGGGATATTAAAGAAGATGCCTTTATTTCAGGAAATAATCAATACAGACCACCAAAGAAAACTAAAGTTCAAGTATACCTTGGAGATCCTTATTCTATTATATTAGAAAAAGATTTAGTTGTTCCTGCTAACTTTTATAGTTTCCCATTCGAAATTGCACTTCCATATGTAACACCTTTCTCAGGTATCAGCATTGAATTCATTCCAGATGTATATGAAAATATTACTATTGAATTCGAGCCTAGCACTGTTGTATTTGAAGCTGGAGATTACTTTGCATATTTCAGTATTTATTGTGAAAACTGTGTAGA
>MPUH01001324.1:0-18438 GCA_001970955.1 Stentor coeruleus | reverse complement strand
TCAATTTGTTGAAGAAAAATTCAGGCATTTTCTTATTGATAAACTTAGAAGGGAAAATGATAATCTGGCTAAAGTTGGGATTGATAAAAATGAAATCAAAACTGTTAATGAGATGAAAGCTGTAAAAAATAGAGCATTATGGATTGAGGAATTTGAAAAGACTAGTGGGATGACAAAATTTGGGTCAACAAAAAAACTAGGGGATGAGAAAAGATTTACTGCTGAGCTGATTAGGGCACAGAGACAACTTGATATCTTAGAACGATATAATAGTTAATTATAATATACTAGATTTAAACGGAGATATTGAGTACTTTATGAGAATTTTTAAAATTGAAAAATGAGATGGGATACTGTGAGAAATAGTTTAGAAAATATTTTAGATATAAATATACTAATTTATATTCAATAGAGTTTTAATAATTGATTGCTTTAATCATTGAAGTAAATTTTTCTGAGTAATTTGCAAATAAATGTGAAGATTTTATTAGTAGTATTTATAGTATAACAGTAACTAGCTTAATTTTGTTTAAATAGTCTTTGAGCCTAAAAAAATATATCTCTTCTAAAATTAAGCATATTTCATTAATATTACCTTTATGATAAGCCAAATTTTTTTACACATGTGCACATCTTAATCTTCTTTATTCTCTAAAAGCATGATAAATAATCAAGTTAAATCTCAAAAGCATTAACTTATATCTAATTAATCCCATTCATACTTACACAACTATTTAGTTTTTATTAACACAAAAGCATATACATTCCTACATTTCTATTTTCAACATCAAAAAAAATCAAAGAAACTCTTCGAATAATCACTTATTTTATAATAACCCTTACAAATACTTCCNTATTTTATAATAACCCTTACAAATACTTCCTAGCAAACCTACCATAGCAACTTCAAAAAAAAATTCTGAAAAACCCACAAAAATTTAATAAAATTTAAACTCTCAGGTAGACTATAAAAAAGGTAATTTTATTATAAAATCATCAAACTAATTATAATTCACTCACTAAATCATTCTATTCACTATAAACATTAAGTAAAACTTCTTTTATTATTTTCGCCAAAACAATTCTCTTATCTCATCACTTTCAAGACTTAGTACCAAATTAAGCCTCAAATCTTTTAAAACTCTTTCTTCCCAAAGGTAAAAAAGTAATTTCCTACAACTTTTTCTTATCACTAAATATAAATTATCACATATAATTTTCCAGTTTCTAAAAAAACTGTCTATTTTTCAAATTAGCCTGATAATCAATAATATTTCTAGTCTCACCACACAGGCACATTAAAAAATGACGTCAGATATAATAAAATGTCACAAGCCGATAAGCTCGTTGTTTACTACTCATGCTTTAATTACGAAATCGATTCACAGGATTTTTCACATATAGACGACCTCAAAAACCTCTGCACAACATTTCTTAGTAATGACTGGCTTGCAAATTTCCAAAAAGAACTTGAACTTCTCAACATCAGTTTAGCAAAATATTCTATAGAATTATGCTGTGAAGTTTACTTAAGCCTTATAGTCAAAAATCTTCCAAACACTTATACATCATTTAAAGAATTGTTTATTTTTGAGTTATCGTTGTCGAATATTTGGACTCCTAATAACACTGAGTGTTGTGCTTTGAATGAGTTACTTGAGAAGTTTTATTTGATAGCTTCGACGTTTATGGTTGATCAGATTGACTGTAGTTTTAAGCTTTTGCCGAGTTTTAGGAAAAATCCAGAACTTCAGCCACTGGTAGTGGCTGAGGAAGCAGTTACAACACTTTCTGGGAAAATTTGCCATTTTTTGAAGAAGGTTAGTCTACCACTAGAAAATTTAATTGGTCCTGAGATATCAGCAAAAATCTCAGGATACATAAACAAATTGTCAAGCAGAGTTATAAAAACCCATCAAGTCACCAGTACATTTGTCACCAACATTATCGAAATCAAACCTTATGCAAACAATGTCAAAGTCAGAGTTATTCAGCCAGCTAAAGAATTTTATGATAAGGTCATAGATTCTTGGATAACAATTTCAGATCATAGTAATTCAACATCATTTTTACTTGATGTACGGCAGAAACTTGGCTCTGATTGGAATGAAAAATATGTTTACCCTGCACTTTGTTTCTATGAAACAGCTAAAGAAGAATGGGTCAAAGCTAAGGATATTGGATATAATTACTTTTTAAGAAGAATGCAAGGAAGACTTATTGATATGTGGAGACATGCGATTATTGAGACTTCTAAAATATTTCAAGAGCATATGATAACTAAAACTATTATTTAATATTAAATTTAGAGTTTTGTGATTAAAAGGTTATAATAAGAGTTATGTAGTAGTTATAAATTTAAGATATAAGATTATTAGTAGATATTTTTTTGATTATATTAATGAAGTTGTATAGTTTTAAGAGTTTTAAGATAGAAAATAATAGTGTATATTGAGGAAATTATGATTCATTAAACTTCAACATCTAAAACCCATTTTCACTTCCCTCCTATAAACTTCATATCTTTCACCATAACTTTCTTTCTTTCTCAACATCAAAAAGTATCTATTTCATCTAATCCCGACCTTTATTTTCCTATCAAATTCAATTTCCATCTTTATTCTCCCAAATCCTTTTCTACAATCCTCTTCCCTTAAAAAAAAATTTCAAAACATCCTCCATACTGTTCCTCACATAAACCCGAACAAAAAATCTCACATTTTCGAAAAATCCTAAAAAAAAACCTAATAAATCCTCCTAAAATCTATTCCTATAATAATCTCAATTTCAAATTGTTTAAAATATCGTTAACCTAAATATGAATAACAGATTTAACGAAGACCCAATAGATCCAAATATCCTAGATGAAGAAGTGAGGATTTGGGTTAATTCAGCTATGCAAGAAATGAGAATTTCTAGTATACATAAGGCATTACGTTATAATTACGATTTTTCAGAAGATAAACCTATAGTTAATCAATACAGCAGACTTTTATGGGATATAAACCCTATCAAATCAACAGATTTACCATTAAGAAATTCATCTTCACAAATCAGATTATCTTCTCTTTCAACTGCTGCTGCTGAAGACTTTGACCTTTCAGGTAATAATCGTCCTGTAATTAGGGGAGATTTTTTACATTTGCGGAATAGTGCTCCTCAAGCACCTAGACCTTCAGATCCTATTCGTCGTAGGGAAAGACTTGGATCCCTTACTAGAGGAGAAAGACTTTCTTATACATTTTCACGATCTAAATCCTACTAATTAAATAATTGAGCATGAAATTTTCCTACTAAATACCGTGAAAATTGAAGATTAAAGATCTAAGTTAGAAGGAAAATTAGTTTGAAACAAATTATTGTAGTTAGAGTTTGTAGATTGGGTTTATATTTTGGATAAGTTTATGTTGGAGTGAGAGTGTAGGTATTTGGGAAATTAATGATAAGTTTTGTGATAGAGAAAGAACCCATAACACTTCTAGAATNATTTGGGAAATTAATGATAAGTTTTGTGATAGAGAAAGAACCCATAACACTTCTAGAATTAAATGTCCAGTTTGCTATGAACACCATAAGAACTTCAAGACATGCCTAAAGCAAGCTGGATTCTTTAAGAAAAACAAGGTGAACACAAGACTTGCCTCCATTATCTTGACGCTAAAGAAAAGAAACAGTAAAGACCTCCTCAACCAAGTAAAGAGTCATAAAGCCAGAGACAATGAGTGGTTTAATATACTGAATCTGCCTAAAGAAAGAGATCGTAGGACAAATAAACCTCAATCGGACAAGGTTTAAACTATGCCAACTTAACTACCATCTACTTTCAACTTTTGTGATAGAGTTTTATTAAAAATTAGATTTTTAGTAAGGGTGATAAGATGATAAGTATTTAGTTGGTTTTTTTTAAGAAATTAGAAAATAGGTGTTAATGGATATGATTTTTTTAGGTGAATTTATTATAAATAGTTGTTTTAATAAAAATTTATGTTATGTTTTTATTAGTGAGATTATGAGTTGGGCTTTATACAAAAAATAATGATTTATTATTTCTATCCTTAAATGGTTTTGGCATGCATTTTTTAATACGATTTTAAAGATTTTATCATAATCATACTCTAGAGTTTGTTATAAAAGCATTTTTAAACACAACTAGTTTACACAAATTAAGAAATCACTAAAACACTGAAAGGAATATTGATTTATATTAAAATATATGATATTGATTTTTATAAATAATATGATATTTTATACTTTAACCATAGTATCTAAAATTGTTATTAAATATGCTAATAATTATTTTGCTCTTGAAGTAAATAAAAATAATTTTGGGTAATTTGGAAGACAAATAAAAATCCAAAACTTTTGAATCCTTTCAATCTACCTAATTTCCTATATGTTATTAGAGAAAACTGTGAAAATAATACAAAAATATATAAGAATCTTAAATTTTAAAAGCTTAATTTAATTTTCTTTATAAAGTTAATTGCATACTTATTTACCATAATAACTATCCTATTTATNAAATTTTAAAAGCTTAATTTAATTTTCTTTATAAAGTTAATTGCATACTTATTTACCATAATAAACAAAATACATTTTTAGTAATAAAATGCTAGGTAAGGCAGTCAAGTCAAGAGATGCTTTAGCCTAAAAGAAATGAGTAAAGAAACTCTCGACTCTCTAACTTATTATGAACTATTAAAAGTCAAACCTGACACATCAAAAGAAGAAATAAGAAAAGCGTATTTAGCACTTGCAAGGAAGCATCACCCAGATTTACAAAGAGAGCCTAGTGTAAAATCTAAGTAGCTTGAGTTTTCATATATTGTTCAAGCTTATCAAACATTAATGGACGATCAAGCTAAAGCGAACTATGATGATAAACTCATAAGTGACAAAGACTATTACAAGCTGAAAATTGGCCGATTTACTCTAAGTTTGAAATATATTTTTCTTTTGTCGTTAGGGAGCTTTCTTATTATTCTAGCTGCAAGTGAGAATAATAAAAGTGATTCTGACTGCCCTACTAACTACAAAATTAAAAAACTCAAACTTGATGTCCAACACTCAGAAGAAAAAAAAGAGGAGATTATGATTGCTTGGATGAAAAAACAAAAAGTTGGGAAGGAGGTAAAATTATCAAACAGTTCTCCTAGAAAAAAACATATTTTTTCATTAGATGCAGAGAATAAAACTGATAATGAAGATAGTGAAGCTATTGTTTTACCTTCAGATAAGTCTATATTAAAAAAGATTAATAGTGAATAACTAGTTAAGTTTTTGAGATAAATGAAAATGATTTATATAATAACTTTTTTGTTAGTAAGCTTATTTTAAGCTTATGATTACTTAGAAATAAATGTAATAAAAGTTTTTACTTTTATGAGAATTTATCCAAATCTTTAATATATTTTTGTGATTAAGTTAAGAATATACTTTATTTTTTCTAAAATGTATAGGATACTAGCATTTTATGGAGTTAATTATAATCTAATATTGGGAATACTATATGCTTTATAAATATGCTAAAAATTTGTTAATAATTAGTAATATATATAGCAAGTGTGATGGGAAAAATTTAAAATTTCTGGTTATTGGAAAATCAAAAAATCTTTAATACTTCAAAAGCATAAATCTGAACTAATTACTTATGACTAGGGAAAAAAAGTTGATTGAACGTTCTCTAACTGAGGCACTAGAATTAATCAATTATGTAAAAGAATTTAGTAAAATATACTAAGTGGATACTTTGAAGCATTTTGACATAATTAAAAATAGCATTATAAAATTCTGATATAGTTTATATCAATCCAAAAGAGTTTAAACTAATAAATTAAACTTAAAATTTAGGATTTTTTAGTAAAATGATATGATTTTAAAACCATAATAAAACTTAAATGGCCTAAAAGAAGGTATTAAACTAAGTAAAGGAAATAAATCTTTGCTTGGGAAATCAATATTATTCGATTTATATAAGAGAGTTATAAATTTTATTATAATCAAATACTAAAATAGACATTAAAAAGCAGAAAAATCAAATGAAGAGAGTTATCTAAATCCTCTTCTTAAACATTTTATATCTTCTCTACACAAAAAACTCTTATTCTAAATGGAAAAAACAACATCAAAAAATCACTGCTGCCCTGTATGTAAAACAAGTATTGGTTTCCTAAGTAAAAAAGTTGAATGTTCAAGTTGTAAACTAACAGTCTGCCGTGACCACTCCGTAATGCATGAAAACTCAAATCGTTTCTGCAACATATGTGAAAAAAACTTATTAAAAAAACAATTTTTCCCAGATGTGGCCTTCCACATAAAGTCCCTTAAATCCGACTTGGAGTACCTTGAAAAAGAGAAGTCCAAAATCCGCAATGAAGTCCTTTGCAAAAACGATACAGTCAGTCGCCTTGAAAAACAATACAAGTCTAACCTTGCAATCTATGAAGAAAAACTTGAGACCCTAAACAAGAAAATCCTCCAGGAACAAAATAAAATCATTAGCGAGCAAAAGCTCATCGTCCATTTGCAACAGTCTTTAGTTGAAAGTCAAAAAAGTGAAGAAGCCATGGTTGAAAAACTCAATTCTTTAATGCAAGAAGCGCATAAAGCCAAACTAGACCTTGAAGAAATGACTGAAAATCAAAAATTCCTCATAGGCCAAATTGATAAATTAAATAGCGAACTTCGGGGATTGGCTCCATTGTCTCGACTTACACCAATATCATGTCCATCATGTAAGAAAAACATTAAATACAAGTTTTATGAAGTGTTCCAAACTGCGTTTATATTGGAAGGTAGAGAAAGTTTTGGAAGTTTAATATCACAAGCAAACAAAACAACGTCAGAAACTGAGGTAAAACCTTATTCTTTGTGCAAAGCTTGTAATATATTTTAATTTAACTATGTTAGAAAGTTCACACAACTTATACACTGATACGAATAGGGTTATCATAAAGAAAATGTATTAATTTGATGGAATTTATGATTTTTAATACTTGAAATGCAGTTTGGATATTATTATAATGTGGGGATATTATTTGGTATAATAAATAATGATTTTAATAACTGATTTTTTAATATTATTTTATAGGTAAAAGGTACTAATTTGTGTTTTAATATTGTTAGTTTAGATAAAATACTTGATAAAAGATTATATGATTAGAAAATAAATGTATTATTTAGTGTGTTTAGGTAATTGGATATGATATTATAAAGAAGAGGCATATTTGATTTGATAATTATGGGAAATCATTAAAAAGACAATTTTTTATTGAGAACTTGCCACAAAGTTTAAAGTTTTTAAGTTGATGCTGATGATTTTTTTCTAATGTTCTAAAAACATTTTATTATATATCTGGGTACTTTATATAAATTGTAACATTAAAAACTATTTTCATCTAAAATTTATGTGATAATAAAATTACTTTCTGTTTATTTATGTCAAGGAAAACATATGTTTAAAAAACCAAAAGATTTTGCAAGAATTATTGTTAGGAATATGACAATTAAAATTTCAACTAAATTTTTCGAGTTCATTGCATTAATCATATTAGATATTTTATGCTTATCAGTAATAAAATACTAATGAATATACGAGTACAAAAAAGCCTTTATTGAACAAGGGAAGTTATAAAAAAGCATTCTCCCATTATATTTATCACAAAAAGCATTATTTTCGCATTATCTTCTTATTTCTCACTCAAATCTTTAGACTCATGATTATTTTTCAGTATATCTATACACAATCCAAATCACAAAAATTGTTTATTTTCAAATAAAATCCTCTGAAATCCTAATTTTCTTATCATAACTCATCTTATCTTCTAATAACCCCATTTCCTAATTTAAAATCCTCCTTATTTTTACTGAACTTTTTTCATATGGAAAATCTTTTTCATTCTTTTCCTCACAATTTTTCAATCCTACAATTTTAGCAACTTTTATCCTTTATCAAGACCTTCATTCTTTTTTCTCTATAAAAAGCTAATTAAACTACTCATTAATACATAAAATGCATTTTTCTTAACTTTGCCTGTAAATATCTTTTACAAACATTATGGGGCTTATGCAAAAAAATATGGAAACTTTATTCAGTAACAGAATAAAAAATATAANATAAACTACTCATTAATACATAAAATGCATTTTTCTTAACTTTGCCTGTAAATATCTTTTACCAACATTATGGGGCTTATGCAAAAAAATATGGAAACTTTATTCAGTAACAGAATAAAAAATATAAGATGAAGAAAACAAATTAGAAAGTATATCAAATTTTTANAGATGAAGAAAACAAATTAGAAAGTATATCAAATTTTTATAAAAAACTTTAAATAAATCAAAGGTTTTTATATTTTTAACATGGAAGACATTAATTCCAATAGTCAAGATATAAGCACTCAATGTGAAGTTTGTAATAAGAACTTTAAAGAAAAATCCAAGCTTAGTAGGCATATGCTTGTTCATACAGGTGAAAAACCTCACAAATGTGAGGTTTGTGGGAAATCTTTTTCGGTGGATTACAATCTAAGAACCCATATGCGGATTCATACGGGGGAAAAACCATTTAAGTGCGAATTTGAGACCTGCGGCAAGTCATTCGCTCAATCAGGAAACCTTAAAACTCATATTTTATCCAAGCATTCTCTTGGAACGACTCAAAAAAAGTTATTAAATGACCTTGGTATAGAAGAAATTCAGTTTATCAAGTTCAGTTCTTTAATTTATAGAGCTTTAAGTAAGCTTAGTTAATTATAAAATTTATTGAATTACTTAAAGTTATTATTGTCTTAAAGTTATAATTTTTGAGTAAAAGGCTAATTCTGACTAAAAAGTTTTTTGTGTACCATTTTGCTTAGAAATGTAATTGAGAATAGAGGAGAAGCTTTTTTTTAATGTGTATTTTAGTAGGGATACTTAGAGGAAAGGTAGATTAAAGGATGAGATTTTTTTGATAAGGTTTTTTAGATGATAAATTAATGGTTCTACAGAAAAATATTAGATAATATTGAATAATTGGATTAGGACAAGAGGGAGTTTGTCATTTTTTTAGATGGAAAATTTTTAGTTGATGCAATGAAATAGTTTGATGAATGATATGGCTTTAGGGTTTTGGTATATGCAATTCAATGCTTGTAATTAATGAATATACATGATAGGCATAAAGAAAACTTCATAGAAAATAATAAAATGCTTTGATTTTTTTATGTAGTGTTTTTTGAAATCGTATAGAAAAAAACGTATTGTGATTATTTGCTAATACAGAATCGACACATTTTAATGATTATAAAGGTACTTCATATGAAAAAAATATCATCTAAACCTAATCTTCAACCCCATACTCAAAAAGCCTACTCTTAATTTTATCTTATCAAACTTATATAAAATCCTAAAAAATTCACCCAAAATTTCACAAATAATCTTTTCTTATCCAAAAACCCAAAAATATCATTCAAAACCCTTCTTAAACTAAAAACTTACCAAAAAATAAACCTTTACCCATACACAAATCTTTCACTAAAACCTATCCTTCTCCCTTATTCTCTCTAATTTTTCATACAAGTCTTTCAAATACAAATCCCCATACAAAAAGCATTTATCATAGCATTTCCCAAAATATTTTCTATTCTTCCATGGATTTTTCTTGCATTCATACAAACACGAATTCAAAGCTGCATTATACCTTCCAAAAAAAATCTGGCTTTGCTTCTCCACTTCCNACAAAAAGCATTTATCATAGCATTTCCCAAAATATTTTCTATTCTTCCATGGATTTTTCTTGCAATCATACAAACACGAATTCAAAGCTGCATTATACCTTCCAAAAAAAATCTGGCTTTGCTTCTCCACTTCTATAACCTTTCTTGTACATTCTTTACAACACCCATGCACTTCTTCTATCTGATTTTTTTCATCAAAAAAGCAATCAGCACTACAAATCATTGACTTTTTCTAAATATCCCTCACAATCATCATCCGATTATATTTTATAATGTTTTCTTTTATCCCTTCAATATTTTGGCTCAATCTTTTATACTTTGAAAATAGCGGCTCTTCATACATATCATGATATGAAAAAAACTCTTCATTCATTTTTATTATATTATTTTCTTATCTAAACAGGTTTACATACTAAAGCCAATTTGCTTTTATTTAAACAACATACCCAGTATTTACCTTGGGTATTCCATTTCCAAGGATGCAATTTTTTCCTTCTAATTTCGATTTCTTTACGTAATTCTTGTTCCTCATTAGCAAACTCATCTTTTCTACAAGTTTTCCATCAAGCATTAAAATGTTTTTCCTGATTTTTTCTGTTACTTCAAACAACTCCTTTTCTTTAAGTTTTTTTAAATAAGTATGCAAAGTTGTCAATATTAAATTTTGGTCATAAGTTTTTAACACCCTGTCAAAATTCACAATAAGTTTACAGTTTTCACTACAGACTAAAGGTTCATCACAATATTTTTCTATGAGGATTTTGGATGATGAGCATAAAGGTTTTATGCATTGAAAAATTTCATATTCACATATTTTTTCATGAGTTAAAGTATCATTTATAAAACCTTCTTGGTTACAGCCTTGGAGGAAATTGTAACATCGAAGGGTTAGTTGCAAATAAATTTGTAAGGCATATTTTGAGGTTATACGGGTTTTTAAAACTAATTGGCATGATGGGCATGTTATTCGATTTTCTGCGCATATTGAACACAAGAGATCTTTACAGTTACTATATTCGACTGGCTTAAGGACTACTCCATTACAACTTGTACAGAGAAAATAATTATTTATGCCATAAGTGAATCGTCTTAGATTTAATATTCTATTTTTGAGTTTAGTATTGAATAAAGCTGGCTTTTAAGAATGGGAGAAAATTAATTAATGGTCTTGTGGATTTGAATGATTTATTTTAATAAATATTGAGGTATTTGGATTAATTTTAATGAATTTTGTGTTAGGATTGTATTTATAAATTAGGAAAATAAGATAAATTTGTATATTAAAGATCAGATCGAAATTTTCTTATGAAATAATTAGTTTTTATCATTGGCGGTTTTAAAAGTTTGATTTAAGTCAATAAAATCAATTTCATCATAAATTAAGTAGCAAAACTTAATGATTAGAATAAATTATGATCATGGTATTGAATAATTTTATATGAATGAGATTGTTATAGTTATTGGTTGTGAGGAAAGCAAAAGAGATTATTGTTTTGATTGAGTATTTATATTTTAATAATAAAGATATGAATATTAGGTAATGAGAATATGGGAAAGTATGAATTTTAAAGAGTAAATGATAAAACCATAAGTACGAAGAAGGTTTTTTGATAATAGGAGGAATTTTAAATTTAAGAATAAATGGAAATTTAGACTTTATAGAAATATATGGAAATTGTAAATGGACTGAACTTAAGATTAAGTTGAAAGACTAGCTTCTAATATTAGATCTACATGTTTGACTAATACTTAGTATGCTAATTTGATAAGAAAAATTCCAAAAGCAAAATTACAAGGTATAAAAAATAAAATTGTTCAAATAAGATATTTTGAAGGTTATAAAATTTTTGGTTTGGAACCTTTAGGTTAACTGGAAATTCTTTTTTATAATAGAAAGATTATTATTTTTTATCGATTTATAAGATGAGTAAAAATGTATATGGGATATTTTAAATGAAAAAATATATACTAAAAGATAAAATAAATACAGTAATCTTGGTATGTATATATAAAGATAATATATATAATAAAAGTTGTAGGGCATAAAAATGATGATAGCTACTATGATTTTACTATAGCGAAAATTAGGTCAACAAAATTGATTTTTATTAATTACGATTGCTTTTGCTATGAAACACAGATTTATAAATATTAAAGCTTGAAATTGATTGCTAATAGTAAGTAAAATATAATTTGAATTTATAAAAATCTCTACATAAAAATTTAGAGACTTACACATCTAAAATTAATGACGCTTTATACAAAAACAAAATTCAAAACAGTTTTTTCATGGCATACTCTATTTTATAAGCAAACAACTTTTCATATCAAATTCCACTGACGATTTTAGTAAATCGAATTTTAATAAACTATTTAGGTTATTTTTTTGTAAGCAAAGGCTGATTTTTTTCTGATAACCCATCATCATCTTTTTGTCTCTTTTCTATCCTTGGTGTAATGTAATATTTCATTAATATCACAGATATACCTAAAACTAAAGCACATAAGTAAAAAATAAAATCAACATTAAAAGGATAAGAAAAGTTCCAATCAACAATAAGCCCAAAGAGAACCCCAACACCAGCATTTGCTATTGATCTAAATAAAGCTACATAACCTTGACAAATACCCATAGCTCTTCCAACTAATTCTGTACTAACTGAATTACTTACAGCAATAGAAATAACAGATGTAAATACAGTTGTCAATGATATAAATAATCCAATACTAATTGCTAATAAAAACCATAACAAAATACCAGAAGAAAAGTAATATAAAGGCATTGCTATAGATATTGGTATCATTGCTGTTATAACAAGCATACATGTTTTTTTAACCCCAAAAACTTTTGTAAGATAAGGTGTGAAATATAAAGGAAAGAAAATAAGAATAATACCGGCTAAGCTATTAACATAACCAACGTTAGTTTCGCTTTCCCAACCAAGACCTTTTTTGTCTTGGTCGAGTTTAATCCATAAAGAAAGGAGCATTCTGAAACCAAATTGAACTAGGGCTACAAAGCCAAATATTGTGATAATGATCATATAATCAAAGTTCTTAAAAAGCATTGTTGTAGGGGTCTTGTCAATTTTTGTAGCTTTTTTGTTGGGTACGTATATGATTATTATTACGAGGGCAATTAGGGTTACTAAAGCACTGTGTAAATATTACTGAGCTAGCTGAGGAAGAAAATAAGGGAAATCATGGAAGAATTGAGTGTCAAAAATTGTTGGCCAGATACGATATGGATGAGCCAGAACTCCTCCTAATAAAGGTCCTAATACTGCAGCAAATCCATGTCCTGTTCCAAAATAACTATACAAGATGGCAATATTTGAATCGTCACTTATATCTCTTACCATTGCTTTAGTTATTGGAACTGTACCTCCACATATCCCAGCTACACATCTCCAAAAGACAGCTACTTCAAAATTCCAAGCTAAACCAAAACCTATTGATGAGACTGTAATTCCTATAAGTACTAATATCAAACTTTGTTGTCGACCTATTCTATCGGAATAATACCCCCAAATAAAACACCCAAAAAAACTCATAAGCCTATGAAGACCTTCAAGTGTTGCTGCATGATATGAAATCTCACTGTCTAAATTGTCAGGGTTATGGTCTTTTGTTATAAAGCCCTCCATCATATATGCAAGGTATGTAGGGACCATATAAGCAATACTATGCTCAGATACAATTAATAAAAGAACCGCAAGTTTTATGGCAAAAGGAAGAGGCGTAGACATTTATATTTAGTTTAAATTTTAGTTAGTCATATTAAATTGAGATTTATGGATTTAATATAAAAGTTATATAAAAATTCTTTAGAATTTAGACAAGAGTATGATTGTTTTTATCTTGTGCATTTTAGTTTGTGGAATGTGAATTTTACAGACTTTAATGCTTGAACTTTTATGTTTTTTTTTTTATGATTACAGAGTAAATCAGTCTATAAATATGAATAATTTCATCAATGCATATTATATTATATGAATTATACTATTAAATTGATTTAAGCTGAGTTTTTATGATTTATTATAAAATTTAAAAATTTTTGGAATTGATATCATGAAGTTGTTTAATCAAAATACATAAAAAATATGTGTTTATTTCTGATAGGAAACTGATTTAAATGAAATTACAGTGTAGATTTTATGTTTTTTAAATAAAGTAAATATACATGATGAAGGGATTGTATTGAAAAGTTGAGAATTGTAAATTTTTTTTTGGAATATATTTTTCAATAAATCATAATTAAAATTATTAAAGCAAACCTACAAGAACTAAAATTTTATATTCCAACATAAATATCACTGAAAAAACAAACCAAAATTCTTATAAAAAATAGAAATTGCCTAGAGATACCAGAAAAAAATTCATAAAATCAGATAAAATAAACTGTAATTTATAAAAATATCAATACCAGAATGCTAACTATTATTTAAAATAAAATCTTGTATATAATTAGTTCACATAAATAAAGCAATATAAAACTGACTTGAAATATCGATAAATCATAATCAAATTAGCATTTAAACAACAAAACAATCTATCAAAAAATTATTTTTACTAAAAAAAGCAGCATATGGTAATAATAACATATTACAAAATCATTATCTTAAGCCAAAAAAGCAGATTTTATAATATACTTGAATTTTTCCGAGAAATCATCTGTTTTGTCTGAAAAAAATAAACTTATTCATCGTATCAACCTTTTTAAACACAATTTTCTGTATTGCATATTTGGGATTGCTATATAATATTGTATAAATAATATATATTTGGAAATGCAATATAGTATTGTTCTAGATACCCTATGAATATTTACTTTGAGACCTACTTCATCTTTATTTTCAACCAAGGTTTTTTTGGATTATTCAGCTCTTAACACACTTTATGTAGATATATTTTATAATTAATATATTTATTTTCTTAAAGCATAATAGTTTTATGAGCGATTGGCTTATTTCAGTGTTTATTTCATTTTTTTGTTTAACTTTTAATTTTTAGAATTTTTTCTGGTTTTTACTCTTTGTTTAGTGTTTTGGTAAGAAACTGCTTTAAGAGAATGAGCATTATTTTTACTGGGATTATATCATTTAGAATTATTGATTTAAAATCATTTTTGTGATATGCGGATTTTTGGATTTATGTATTGATAATTTTTGGATTTTAAATGGAATTGGGTAGTGGTTTTGGATATGCAATGTTTAGTTGATAAATTGTTTGATTGGTAGGGTTTTTAATAGTTATAAGCTTGATTTTTTTGTATTTTCTTGAACTTTACTGTTGAGCACATTTTTAACGATTAAAAATTTTAAACGTAAAATTTTATTATCAAAGACTTTGAATCTTTAAATATGCAAAGCCTAGTAAAGTAACTATTTTGTGTATACTTTTAACTTTCTTTTATATTTTTATTTGAATAGTCTTTACAAATATCCATCTTCAGTGCTTTACAGCATTTTGAATATCACACAAAGTTTAAAAATATTAAGAGTAAGATTCAATTAAAAAATGACTGTTTGCAGTAAAATGATAGCTGAAATCATATAGTTTATATAAAATATTAACCATATTTATAGTAAGCTAATTATGTTCAATAGGCACTAAATATTTTAATAGTTTTAAGTTTATCTTAAAAATTTAAGATTAAAATATAAGATTTTTCGCTTTTAGTTGAATAACAGCCTTGCCACTAACTACTAAAAGAAAAAAAAAAACAGAAAATAAACCTCGGCTGAGGTTTTTCGCTTTTAGTTGAATATCAGCCTTGGCCACTAACTACTAAAAGAAAAAAAAAACAGAAAATAAACCTCGGCTGAGGATGTTCACAAAAACTTAAACTCTGCAAAGATTATCTAACAACCCTTCTCAAACTTCCATTTTTACATTTCTCCTCTTCATAATCTTTTTCCTAATCCTAGACCATTTAATTATTTCATATAATCTCATAAAAAAATCATTCATCTTTCAATAAAACCTAAAATTCAAATCCTTTCAACTATTAATATTATAATATTTGTTTCCCAAGACAATCATTTTCTTAACCTCAGCTTCTTTCAAAAGAAGTTCCTTCAGATTCTCCCATTTAGCTGAACAGTCATGATCATTTTTCGTTTTGTTACAGCAAAAAATCCCTAAGTCTTTACTTCTTTGTTCTTCAGTTCTAGCAACAAATAAATATTCAATATAAAGTTTATAAATCTCTCTAGCCAAAGGTCTTGAAAAAAACTTTTTGCAAAATGCATTACTATAAGACTTGAATTCGAAGTTTTTATGATTTTCTACATATGGAAGAGATTTTTTTTCAATCATAATCCGTGATTCATCCATGTTAGCCATAATCAGTTTAAAAATTTCAATAGTAATAGGGTGTAAGACAATTTTTATTATGTTATTTGTTGCGTTACGTACAAGTTTGATCATTTTCCTAAGCACACAGCATCTGATATACTCTTTTCTTGGGGCCTTTTCCATTTTTTTGTCTAGAAATTTAGATAAAATCTCTGTTGAGTGAGCTGCTTTCCGTCCTCTTTTAGTCTTTGTAGTCTTTGGAGTTTCTATAACTTCTAAATTTTCTTGTATTAAGTAAGCAAAGATCATTGATGAGGGGATTAGCATTTGCAACATTGAGTCATTCATTTATTTATAATCTGAGATTTTATAGAGAATTTAATATAAGTTTTTTATATTGAAAATGCATCTAAATACCTAAATTTGCTAATTTAAAAAAGATAGGCTGATTATTGTGATCATTAGAAAATATTATAAGATCATTGCAGATTTTGAAATATTATTTGGTTTTTCTTTTGGCTTTTTAGGTGTTTTTGAGGGTGTTTCGTATAAATACTATGATAAAGATTTGATTTGAGTGATTTTTTATAGGTTCTGGGGCTTAGGTAGAAAATGTAACTCTGTCAAAGCAAAATGGAAAATTTATTGCTTTAAATAGGTATAAGTTATTATGCCGAAATACTGAAGATAACTTACTAGAGTTAATTTTCAGATTTAGGATTATGTATTTTTTTCCTGGCAATTTTAGAATCTTTTTACAGGATTTTGGTCTTGTATAGGGTTATATTGTATTTAATTGTGTAGCAAGTAAAGGAAATGAGATCAACAACTTCATTAATAGCAGAATTTTTAGGTTATCTATCGGAATAAACAGGCAAAGAATTATCCATTTTACTGATGGATTTGATAATCAGTTTTTTATACATAATTTTTTTCAGTGGTGCAATGCTATGATATATCCCAAAAACAAGAATACATAGAAAATGATTGAAATTAACCAGGATATTTATTAATTGATTTACCTATCACCCCATAAAATCCCAAGCACATGTTTATACACCCTAGTTTTTATACAAAAGGTTAGACATGATGCTATAGAGTTACCAGTTTATCTGCAAGCCCAAAAGTAAAATACGTTTACTCAAGCCCTTACAGATTTCCATCTTACTTATTGTGATGATTCAGCCTTGGATAAATCAATTTCATTCCCTTCAGAATCTAAATGCCAGCTTTTTCTATTGATTACTAGAGGTGATATGATAATTGGAAATATAGATAAATTAATATTAAGAGTACAATTACTATGAAAAAATAAATTACCTTACTTTTTTATATAGGGCTATTTTCCTTAAATAATTCATAATAAGATGAATTATAGCATAATCATTATAATTATATAGGGTTATTTCAAAACACTGGAACAATTGTGTTGAATTATATAAAAGTGATATACAGTTTATTAGTATAGTCAGATTTTGTATTGAAAAAAAGCCTTTGATTCATTTAATCTATAAAAATTCAATAATTATATGTTTTTCAATGGCATTTATTTGAAATTAATTAAGTTAAGGAGTTATGCAGTTTTATTGAACTCTGTGAACAAAAGTTGTTATTCTATTTTATTTTATAATTTAGTGGTTACCATCTTAGTTGTAAACTTTATATCTTCAAGAGTTTTGTTTAGGGTGCTTATAATTTCTTCATCCAAAACTAATTTTACTTTATATGCCCTATCTTTAAAATTTTCTTATAAAATCACTTTCTATCTATATCTATATCATATCCCTATCCTATTCATAAACTCCAACTTTAAAGGAAATCTTTTAAAATAATTTCAATATTATCAACACTACTATAATTCCCTAAACTCCCTCTTAATCCATACAAAATCCCATAATTAAAACTCATCCACTTATTACTCTTCAACAAAAGTCTTGATTTCTAAGCAATAGCATAAAATAAATCCATTATAATTATATTAACTATACTACTAACTATAAGCATAACAATATTTCCTTTCTAATCATATTAAACTGATTGTTTATAAACGTGACAAATATTTTCTCATACTTTTTATCTAAATAACCCTTATGTCAATTAAGCATTTCAAATTATTTTGAATCAAAAAAAAAAAAGAAAAACTCATAGTCAAAATTAAATCATATAAACATTTAAGAAAAATTTGGAATATTGAAATTTTTCCAAGATTTCCCAATTGAAAAAACCTAATAAATAGTTTAGTGTTATAACCGAGATATGCAAAATATAATAGTTTTTTGTATATGAAACTAATAAATATCTCTAGGCTATACTTGAAGTTCAGGATAATAAGGATTAATTGTAATACTTATAAACAAATATATAAAAAGTTCCTTGAAAAAAAAAACTTAAACTAATATGATATGATATGATATGATAT
>MPUH01001323.1:0-18470 GCA_001970955.1 Stentor coeruleus | reverse complement strand
TCTTCACAAATTTAATCAGTATATTTCATTATCATATCTAATTTTACCCTTTTCTTATATATCATAATAATCATCCTATCAACCTTCTCATCAAAATCCCATAAGAAACATAATTCATTTTCCTAATTAAAACTCACCTATACACCTATTAAAATTACGCATTTTACTTTATAAATAAAATGGGCAATGTATGTGCATGTGATCTAGCATTCAGAACTAGGGATTTATTCCAAAGCGAACTCAAACTCAAACCTCTTAAAACCACTTTAAAAGGAACCTCAAAAAATGAAGAAGTCTTCATACAATACAACACCCAACTACACAATACAAATTTTTCGTCTCTTTTACTTACCAGCAAATCTCATTCAAGGCCACATAGTGCATTTGCTACCTTAAGAAAATCAATAAATTCAGATTCTGACAGAATAAGCGTATACAAGTCCTTACAAGGTAATGCTAAAAGCATCCAAGAAGAAATAATTTACGAAGGAGAACTTGAAAAGTATAAACCTGGAATCTCTCAAAAATACACTACAAGATGGTGTAAACTTACTAATGAAGGATTTGGGTATTTTAAAAATCAATGGGCTTCTGCTTGTTATAGTGACCCATTAAATTTTATCCCAACAGATCAAATTAAGAAAATCAAAGTGGTCAAAAATAGAATCCAGAAAGTAAATCCTGATTTGTTTGAATTTGAAATTTGTGTATATAATGAAGATGAGTTATTAAAACTCTCTCGGAAGACGAAAGGGTTTAGTAGGATGGGTTCAGGTAAAGACCTTTCAGCAAGTTCTTGGACTGTACGACAAGCGGAGTGGTTTATTGGGGAGAAAAGATTTTTGTTTGGGGCTAAGGATTTCGACACTTTTAATATATGGATCAGAAAATTTGAGAAAGTAATTCGCCACTAATTATTTAAATTCTGTTTTATATCTTCATAGAAAAAAAGTGAAAAATACACATAAAAACTTAAAAAATTTTAATTAAACCTAACCAAAAAAGATTATTATATATACTAATAATGCTTATAAGCATGAGTTTTTTATTGAAAGAATCAAAGAATGTTTTAATTCTTTCTTTGCAGCCAGGCGCAAGTATTCATTTTGAATCTGCTGGTTTATTATATCTTGCATAATACGGGTGAATTCACTTGTATCGTCTTTATTTTCTCCATCACTAATACGGTCTAATTCGCTTATTAATACTTCAACACTGCTATTGAAAAAACTGTCATTGTCGTTCAAAGAACTATGGCCAGGGCAAAATTTACAGGCTTGAACGTAAACAGAACCAATAGGAATTTTTCTTGTTGTTTTTATAACTTCATATGAAGATTCAGAACTTAGGAATATTTCTTCGAATTTTTGTTGTGATTCCGCACTTTTTTTTAAATATATCATTGTCTCTACCCTTCGGTGATTTTTTGGCATTTTATTCAATATAATATTTACAAATATGATTTTTTTTTAGAATGATAAAGGGATAAAGGAAGATTTTGAAGATATTGTGAGGCTTGTGAGACTTGAGATTTGATATTTAGAGTTTGGAAAGGATTTTATGAGATGATTATGATTTTGAGATAGGATAAAGATTTGCATATTTTTTAGTAAGAATTTATTAGTTAAAATTAAAGTGATGATTATAGGAGGATGAAAGATAAAAATGTTTTTTAAGGACTTGGGTACTTGATAAGAATTTTATGATTTTTAAATATTTAGTATTATAAGACATTAAATATCAGGTTTTTATATATAAGCCTATATGCAGATAATCAATAGTTATATAGTTTATCCTATATGAAGATAATAAATACTTGCATATATTATACTTACAATAACATAAAAAATCCTAACTTTAGCATATCCCCACATCAAAATTCTCAGATAATAAAGCCACAAACACAACCCTCCACTTCAATCGCCAAACAAAGCAATTTCCTCTTTAACTTCCTTTTATATCTAAACTCCTTAAAAGCTCAACAAACTCCTTAAAACCGACCTTTTCTCATCATAAAAAAAATCCTAAACCCAACTTGACAATATTTCCTAAAGCATTTACAAAATAATATAAATCAATGACCCAACAATCTGAAGCTGTCAACATTCTCCAAGAACTCAAAAGCCGACCAGACAATTGTTATTGTTTTGATTGTGAAAGTGAAAATTGTGAATGGACTTCAGTAAACAATGGTATTTTTCTCTGTATAAACTGTGCAGGGCAACATCGAGGACTTGGTGTTCATGTAAGTTTTGTCAGGTCAATAAACTTAGACGCATGGCAAGAAAGGCAATTAAAACTCATGGAATTAGGGGGAAATCTCGCTTTAAAAGAATTTTTTTCCTCATACGAACTTAATGATAAAGAAATTTCAGTCAAATACAGAACTAAAGCTGCTGAGTATTATAGACAAATGCTTAAAGTCAGATCTGAAGGAGGAGAGTTTTATAAAATCCCCCCAAATTTAGAATCAGGTGTTGAAGTAATAGAAGAATCTAAAAAAAGTTATATTGAAAGGTCTAAGACTGATGATAATATTTGGCTTAAAACTAAGGAAAAAGCTCAAGAGTCATTCAAAAATTTTGGTCAGAAAATCAAAGACTTGAAATTTGAAGATATTAAAGAGAAAACTAAAAAAAGTTTTAAAGACTTGGGTAATAAAATTGAGAATATTAATTTTAAAGAAAGTTTCAATCAATTTAAAAGTAGTTCTGAAAAAGTCCTGGAAAATATCAAGGAAAGGACTAAAATTGGATTAGAGGATTCTAAGGAAAAAATTGAGAAGTCGAAGAAATCTATGAAAGGGATGCTGAGGAGGTCTAAAGAAAAAATTGTTGAAACTTATGAGAATTCTAAGGAGAAGATTACTGATAAATACAATTCTGCTAAGGCTAAAAATCAAGATAAGGAATAACCTTTTTTTTATAAGTAAGTTTATATGAGGTTGAGTAATATAAAAGATGTGAAGAGTTTTTTTTTAATGTTATAGAGGTTTATATGATTTACCTTTTTTAATAAGTTGGAGTTTAAAGTATATACTAAAGATATGAGGAAATGGATTTTCTTTTGTGTTAATGGCTTTGATTAATGTTTTATTTTAGCTTGTAAGAGAAATTTTATACTTTAGCATATGATTAATACAAATTAAACGTCAGAAAATATATGAAATATAGTAAATAATCAAGTTATTAAACCTAATTTTTCTGATAAGGTCTATTTTAATATGTTTGACATATTCATAAACAACTTTGAGTTTTTTGAATTGCCAGCAATTGATTCATATTCAGGTGAAGAAATCTATCAATATAAAGTTCCAATAAAGAATCGTTCAAGAAATCCATATCGTAAAAATAAAAAGCAAAGCTTCTTCATAAAATTAGGTAACATCCACAACTTTAATCCAAATAAAATTCATTTCAAAGCAAAAAATAGCAATGTAGCTCCAATAATGATACCAGTAATCTTGATAAAAGAATGCATAAATATGCCAAATATTTTTTTGAAGAAAACTCACAACATAAAAACCCTGAGAGAAAAGTTTGAAAAACCAGAAGAAAAAATCCAAGAATTAACTCAAAATAATGAAAATATTACCTTTATTTCTAATGACGATAATCATGCTAAAAAATATAAAAACGAACAATTTTCTAAGCTATTTCTAGAAGAAATGCCCTTTAACAAAGTAGAATCTTTTGAACCATTTTCAATAATATGCCAAATATGTTTATCAAAAAGTGAAGATTATAACCATATTGGCTGTAAAGATAACTTCTGCACTTCTTGCATTTTTCTCTTACTTGAAAATTATATAACATCATCTTATGTATTCCCTGAAGAGCTTTTATGTCCATCATGTTTATCTATAATTCCAGATGAACTTATAAAAAAAATATCATCTGAAAGTTTATATAATAAAATGCTTGAACAAAGAGAAAAACTAGAAATTCAAAAACTTGTAACAGAAAAAAAAGCATTTTATTGTCCCATAAATATATGTGAAGGCTTTGGGTATTTATTACCCAATGAAAAAATTACTGCTTGTAAAAAATGTAAGTTTTCATTTTGTATTGATTGTAATAAATCTGTTCATCCACTTGTAGCATGTGAGGTTAGTACTTTAGAAGATTCAAAAATTGAAGATTTGATTCAAAGTCAGAATTGGAAGAAATGCCCAAATTGTGGAGTTTTTATTGAAAAAATCCACGGTTGTCAGTTTGTTAAATGCAATTCTTCACTTTGTAAAGGAGTGAATGCTTTGTGTTATTTGTGTGGGAAATCTTTGAATGATTCACAGCATTTTAGTCATTATAAGACAAAAGGACCATGTGGAAATACTTGTAATACATTGGATGGAATTGATGATGAAATCATTAGTAATGTGATAGATTATAATCAACCAGGTAATAATATAGTTCCAGCAATTTTTCAAAATGGTAATTGCAATATATTTTAAGAATATTAATTTAACTAGTAATATTTGTAAACAACTTTTGGATGAATTAGTAGGTTTAGATTAAAAGAGGAAAAAATAACCTATGAAAGTGGTGAAAAAAATATGTTTAAAGAACTTTGTAATAAATTGAAGATGCTGTTAGTGAAAGCCTTTGGATATACTTGCACAATTATGAATGAAAAATTAATCACGCTAGAGACATATTCAAAATAATCCCTCATTGATCTTATACTAAAAAATCATCATAATCCAAAAAAACTTATCTTTCAACCCCTTTCCATCAATCCTAATCAAACTCACAATAATCTTTATACACTTTTCCATTCATCAGTGAAAAATGGGGAAAATTAACAAGAATAATTTTCAACCAAATGGAACCTGGGATTTTATTTCGTATAATTCTTGTAGGCAATGCTGGTGTAGGTAAATCTTGTATCCTTCAAAGATTTCTAGAAAAAGGGTTTGATGACAAATACGAAGTTACAATCGGCGTAGAATTCGGTACTAAGCAAATCAAAATTGACAACAAGTTAATCAAAGTTCAAATATGGGACACAGCCGGTCAAGAAAACTACAAAAGTATAACTCGAAGTTTTTATAAACGTGCTCATGGGATAATACTTATGTACGACATAACTAATAAAACTTCATTCAATGACTTGGAGAGTTGGCTTAATGATATCAAAGATTATGCAAATGATGGTGTAGATATAGCTTTAGCCGGTAATCAAGTTGACTTAGTAGCATATCAAGACAATTATCGTGAGGTCACCTATACTCAAGGATATGATATGAAAAATAAAAACAATTTCTGCTCTTATCATGAAACATCAGCAAAGACAGGGCAAAATGTTAATGAGTTATTTCAAGAATTGTGTAGTGTTTTATATAAAAAACAAGAAATCAAAGGCTTTGGGAAAAATCAAACGGCTTTTGTATCGTTGACATCATCAAAAGATCCAAGAAAAAAATATAAAAAATGTTGTAAGTAAATTTATGTGATTTTTTTTATAGTATATAATTTATATGTGGAAAATAAATAGTTTTTATATATGATGAAGATTTTATAATGTAGGAAATCAAGTTTCAAGTGAGAGAGTTATTATTAGGATTAGTATATAAAAATGTCGTCAATTACTTTTAGCAATAGATTCAAGAATAAAATTGAAAGGGTTGGCAAAAGTGGTATTCTACAGCTTAATGCATTACATTTTGTTGAGAAATCAGAACTTCCTTCAAGGAAAATACATCAGCCTTTGAGGGTTTTCCCAACTAATAGTAAAATTCTGATATCGAAAAAATTAGGTAAAGAAGATTGGCATGAGAAAAGCCAAAGTCCTGAACGCTTCAGAAGTTGTACCCCGAATAAATATTTGAAGATTAAAAAATCTCCAAGTTATGTTTCTGAGAGTTTTATGAGGAGTAAATATACTCTTGGGGTATCTGAAAGTTATGTATATACAGAACAGGATAGCACTAGTGATATAAATAATTGTCCGAAACTTCCTAAGATTAAATCAGTCAGTTATGACCTTAGAGAAAATTTTAGTAAACACAGATCGAAAACTAGAGTAAGTAAATATTATTAATACAAAATACTAAGCTAAATTTGAAAGATGAGGGCTTGATAAAGATTTTTTGTAGAGATTTTTGTAGGAGATTCTGTGTTGGTAAAAAGAAACTGTAGGGTAGGAAATTTTCTGTTATTTTTTATTATGTTCATTAGAGTTGGAAATTCTTCATTTTATTGGTAGCTGAGCTTGTTGTTTTGAAAGTTTTTTTTGAGGATTGGGAAATAATGATTTTTTTGTTGTGAATTTTTAGGTAGGATTTGGTTTTTACTGTGGAGATTGCAAAAAGAGTTGAATTTTTTGGGTTTGTTATAGATATGTAGAAACTCAATTTGGAGATAATATAAATTTTAAATTATATTTTTTTTGTAATATTTGACCCGATAATATTAAATAAAAGTTTTCTTGTAAAATGCTATATTTAACAAGTAAAAGTTGACATTATAAATAAATCTTTTAATTTCTCTTATCATCTACTTTAAATATAACCATAACTAATATAATAAATTTATCATAAATCCTTATTTATATTAAAATACATCAATCCTTTTATCATAGCATAATTACATCTACTATTAAAGATTATTTCAAAATAAAATACATTATTTTTATATTCACTAACACCCAGTTATTTACTTTCACATCATACCTTCCCTCTAAATCCTTCCTCTCACCTAAAAAACTCCATCTCATATTCCTACCATAATATTCTATAACTAACTTATATCTAATCATCCTTTTTCTCTTCAACCCCAGCCAACTCATGTTCTTTATCCTCCACACAAACCTCTTCCATTTTCTTAACAACTTCCTCAGCCTCATTATTTTCCTCACCAATTTTCATTGCAACAATTTTCTCAGTCACTTCCTCTACAGCCGTAGTTTTAACCGCTTTCACATTAATTTTCACCGNCTGTTCTTTATCCTCCACACAAACCTCTTCCATTTTCTTAACAACTTCCTCAGCCTCATTATTTTCCTCACCAATTTTCATTGCGACAATTTTCTCAGTCACTTCCTCTACAGCCGTAGTTTTAACCGCTTTCACATTAATTTTCACCGCTTTTTCTTTAGGTGGTTCATATTTGTAATTATAACTAAAACTCTCAGTTTGTCTTTCATATTTCTTTTTCTCATCATTTGTAAGTTCCCTAATTTCTTCTTCAGAGTCTTTTACACTATGTAAATCTTACAAGAAAAATGTCCCATCCATGTTTAAATACCAAGGCATACTACCAAGTCCATACATATTATTGTGAGTTTTATAGAAATTTTCAGTTTTCAAATCTACTCTTTTAAAACCCCAGGTCTGTGAGATTTTAGCTGCCATAACATGTTCAGGCTAAGTAATAATTACTTTTATATCGAAGATTTCTGAGATTTTCTTACCGAATTCATCGATTGTTGAGTATTTTTTTATTATGATTTCTTTACAGTCTGAAATTGTCCAAGTGCTTGGATGCCATCTTTTAGCTAAAATTATCATGTCTGAAGATACTAATTCTTGTTCATCAGGTTTATCGAGGATTTCTAAACAGAAAGCTTTACGATCATAGATTATGTAGTAGTTTAGTTTTTCTTCATCTAGGAGGATTTTAGAAAGTCTTTCATTATTCCTTTCTCGAATACGTACTCTGTTGTACTCAATATCTAATGTTGGGTACCTTTTTTTCAACTTTTGTATGAGTTTGCTTTTCAGTTCACCAACCTTAATATTATCTTCAAATGGTCTATCAAACAACTCATAAAACACATAACAAGTACAGTCTTTTTCGCTATCTTTTGCTAAATACCCCAAAGAAAACACAAATCTATGCTGATTCGGCCCTGTAGGTTTCCCAAGTTCCACATATATCAAACTATAATTACTCAAATTAGCTTGAATCAGTTTCAAATTCGGGTCTTTTAATTCCATAGCAGAAGATCCTCCACGTTTCATAATAAAACTATTGCTAGGAATATTCAGTTTCTTAACTATTAAATCTCTTAAATTCTGTATTGTGCTTTCAAATTCTAAAACAACTGAATGAGAACATTCAATATATTTATATTCATTAGGTTTGTCATATGGATTATTGAATTTTATTGTGCATCTTTTTGATTCTACATCAAATTGTTGCTGCCATCGAGATTTCGTTAATGTGTAATCAGCTTCTTCAACATATAAAGTACTTCCATCATAGATTCCTGCAGTTGCTAGGATTTTTTCTAGGTTGAAACTATAATTTACTTGTTCACAGAAGGTCGATATTCCTGTATAGGATTTCTTAAAGATTTTCTGTTTTTCAGCAGGGATGTTTAGTTTTTCTTCGAAGGTTTTTTGCATATCAGCGACTGTGCCTTTTTTGTTTACTCCGATTTTTTTCGGGTTTGAAGTTTTTTCTTCGATTGTCAGGCCTGGATCTTGGATTTCTGAAGTCCAGACATTCACTTTGACTATTATTTCGTTTGGGTCATAAGGCGGCCATTGTTCATCAGATTTTTTTGTTTCTACAGCTAGGATTTTGTAGTTGAAAAACCCAAGTTCGGATATTACTTTGGTTTCATCATAAACCTCTTGAAGCAAATCGTAGTATTGCATATACCCTCTTAGTCTAATATTATCAACCTCAGTCTCATTTATATCAAATTTCTTCATAGCTAAAGCTGTGAGTTCTTTAAAAGTCCTATCTTTTTTTATATTAATCGTCGTGTCTTTTTTCCCATAAAAGATCTTGAATGTATATGAATTATAAAAATCTCTCTCATCATCATCAGCTTTCGTAACTTTAATTTCTTCTGCTATATTAAAAGGGATTTTCGAATCTTCAACAACTATCAAATTCTCATTTTGTATTTTTCTATACATAAGAAGATAAGCATTAGTAGAATAAAATCCTCCCCATCCAGATGATCCTTCACCACCAAATACATTTATAACTTCTTTTTCCTCTATTTCCTTAACACTAGAATCATTAAAATTCCTCCATTTTGAGTCTTCAAATGATTTAATATAAGCAAAATAATGCCCACCCATAGCTGATCCTGAGTGTATCATAATAGAAAAAAGCTCATATACAAACTCTCCATCTTTTTTATATAAATCAATCTCCGCTATTTGTTTAGCTTTTCTCATCTCAGTCTCTCTTGCAATGATTTTTTCTTTGACAATCTTATCTTTTTTCATAGGTTTTTTTTCAAAATCATCAAAAATCGACTCTGTGTTTTTACTTGTCAAAACCTTGAATTCCCTTTGATTTATTCTATCAATTTCAAACTTAAACCCTTCATCATAATTATGTTTAGATGAATTGCTTTGAGATTCTTCTTGAGGTTTAAACATATTCTCATCAATTATCACATCACCTATAAACTTGTTAGCATTAAGTATAGTTGGAAAACTAACTTTATCATTAAGTTTAATCCTTTGTAAAGTTTCATAATCTAAATCAAATCTTTTAAGCTGGACTACTAATATATAAGGCATATCTTCGAATTTTAAACCTTTTACAGCATCTTGTTTACTATTGCAATTCTCACAAAAATACTTATTCCCTTCATTAAGAACTTCAGGTTTTATAAAGTTACATAAAGCTTTTTCTAATGAATCATTGTAAATATTATCAAATTTGCTTTTGACAGTCAATGAGAGATCTAAAAATGTGTCAGTTCGTTTTGACTCATTTTTACAATTTGAGCATCTGACATAGTCTATCATTTTTCCTTCATAGAGTTTTTTAATCATATTTTCTTCAGGAGTTCCTTGGACGCTTTTTTCTATAGCATCAAAGAGTACTCTGCAGAATTCTTGGACGTCATGTTGTTCGAAGCTATCTTTTGTGTTCCAACCAAAACTTTTTGTCAAGCCTTTTGTATCAGCGTATGAGGATTTAGAGGTTTGCAGGCTCCCGAATAGCATTTGAAGCTGGTATGGAATGGAGTCAGCTTTTTCACCATGTTTTTCAGGATCATACTGCCAGCTGTAGATACGGTTTCTGAACTCAGGGGTCATGTAAAGAGACTGAAGAAGGGAGTTCATGTAACAGGTCGCCCCTTGATTTGATAACCCTCGGAAGACTCTTTTTTCTTCGGAATACATTTTATATTACATCAGAACCATGAAAAATACCATGAAGGTTTAAGTTTAGAGGCTGTTTTCAGAGATTTGGTGATGATTTTTTTTAGATCAAGATTGCCTAGGTTATAAAAAAATGCAGAGGCTTGAAAATACATTGGCTTTGGTTAGGAAATTTACAGGATAATTAGAAGGTTTAGGCTGGAAAAAAAAAATTATTAGGGTTTTATAAGATTTTTAGGGTTGGATAAAGGAAGGTGCTATAGGAAATATGCAATTAAGGGAAATTATTAGTTTTATTTATAGGTATAGATATTTTATAGGATAATTTTATTTGAAGAAACTATTAATTACGTATAACTAGAATTATATAGTATATTTTATTTAAGTTTTTTTACTTGAGACTATATAAAGAATTTAAGCTTAAAAGATTATATCTAATATATAAATGTCTAAGGTCAGAGAATCGTGTAGGCGAGTAATAGAAAAAGCGCAGTTTGTGACTATTGATACTCAAGCTTTAGAAAATTTCGCTAAGACACCATATCGCGAACCAAGTCCATGGGCAAGTTTCGACTGCCACTATTCCGGAGACAAAGTATTAGATTATATTTTTGCTCTTGATGCGTTAAATTTCTGTTTTTGGCCACACTCAACTTACGATTATCCTGACCTAGCTTTAAACCTTAAAAAAATCCTCCTGTCAAACCCAGATGGTCTTTCCCCAACGACAATTTCCAACTTTACTATAGAAAACCTTAATCAAATCTTCCCATCAGATTTCCCTAATCTACCATTAAGACTTGAAAAAATCCGTGAATTAGGCCAAGTAACTTTATCATCCTTCAATGGTTCTTATACAAATCTTTTATCAGCTTGTGACAATTCAGCTTTAAGAGTATTTTTTATATAGCTTGTAGATCTGATATATGAAAATTATCCTGGATTTAGAGATGTTTGTCAATATAAAGGTGAGGATGTTTTTTTAATGAAAAGAGCTCAAATTGCTGTTTCTGATATTTATGGAGCTGGGGCTTGGAATTTTCATGACATTCACGAACTTACAATGTTCCCTGATTATCAAGTTCCTCAGGTTCTTAATAGTAAAGGTGTATTAAAATATCATAATGGACTTCAAGAGAAAATCGATAATAAAGAGATTATTGACCGCAATAGTGATATGGAAATTGAAATCAGAGCGGCAACTGTTGTAGCGTGTGACCATTTGGCTAATCTCTACTCACAGCCTGTAATAAAAATTGATTGGCTCCTTTGGCAGATAGGCGAAGAAGAAAAACGTCTTTTGTTATTAAAAAATCACCACCGGACAATCACAACTTTTTACTAAAAACTCGTTTTTTACTATTGAAAAATACATACAAAAATAAAATATTATCTATATAATAATGGGTGAAATTGTGACAAACAAAGAAAAGCTTATATTAAAAAAGTTTATTTCAGCTGAAGATGTTAGGAAATCCAGGTTTCTGTTGAAAAAGCAGCTTGAGAAACAGAAAATAGTCACTCCTCAGAAATTGCAGATTGGGACAAAAAGAATAAATGACTTAGAAAGCCAGTTGGTACAAGAAATGTCATTAAGAGAAAAACGTAACCAAGTAAAAAGTGTTCAGGATCGGTCATCAAAGCTTTATAATAGTATAGTCCTTCATCATAAAGTTGTTAAACAGTTACTTGAACAAGAGTCAAAAATTATTAGAAAACCTAAGAGAAGCTTTAAAAAAATTGATAGACTACCCTATTTAAGGAAAATACAGGCTAAGTTATTAGAAAGTGTGCAGATGAGTGATAGTGATAGTGAAAGTGAAAGTGATGAAATAGAAATTATGATGCCGCGGATTATTATACCAAAAGGGTATCAGATTTTAAAGCTCAAATCTAGCTTTTCGCCTTCACCGATTAAATCAAAGGTGTATTCTCATTTAAGTTTAAACAAATAAATATTTGTATATGATAAATTAATATATAATTGATTTAATAGTTTTATGCTGATACTTGATGATGGTTTTATGCTATATACAACTAATCAACTTACCACTAATACAATAATACTCAAACTTTTCCTTTTCAAACCCAAACTTCTAGCATCTATTTCTCTTTATCTACTAAAAAAATCCATCTTCTTACCAATATAAATAATCAATGGTAAAATTCAAAGAGTGGGATGACTTTTCAATCAAAGGCTGGGAACTAGCCACTTCTAACCCTGATTCAACTCGTTGGCTTCTAAAATGGAATTCTCGCAGAGGTGAGTTTAAAGTCAAAGTGACTTCAAAAATCCAAACTTATACATACACCTTAAGCAATTTTGAAGCTGAATTTAACAAAGTGAAGCAATTTTCATTAACAATGACAAGATTGTTGAGTCATGCTGAAGAATCGAAAAAAACCAAAAAAAAGCAGAGATCTCGTCAATAGAAATAATAGTCATATTTTTAGCAAATAAACTATAATCCTAGTAGAACTTAATCATTAGGTGTAGAAAAAGTTCTTATTTCCTAGACTAACAGCCGAGGATTAGTTTAAGAAATCGTTTTCTCCTATACTTTCCTTCTTTTTATAGAAAATGTTATAGATAATTATGAGGTAATTTATATAGAAACTCCTGATTATTGACTATTTAGATATCATATTTTGAGCAGATGAAAGGGATTTATTATTAAAACAAGGGTATGGCTATTATATAACAACAGGAGCTGCATTAATAAAAGGAGCGAGTGTATTCCTATAGAAGATATATAATTTATAAAAGAGAAATCAAAATCTCTCAATGCAAAGATCAGTGGATTCGATATATCTGCTAAGATATAAAGAAAACCAGATATGATCTTAACCCCAACAGTATATATCATTACTGGCCTCAGTCAGCATCACAAACCTAACAATCTACAAAAGCATTAAAATCTGATTTTTCAACAGAAAACAAATTTAAAGATTTATGCCAAAACTCATGGGTAAAATTATAAATATCAACAGAATCATGTTCAATTATCTTCCTAGTCAATGCAAGTTTTATAATATATAAGATTATCCTTGATTACAAAATCAGTACAAGAAGTTATATTCAAAGCAAGTCAAATCTTACAAATCTATGGCCTTTGCTAAAAATGGCAAATTCTTAGTATTTGCGCTCCAAGGAAATCCTGAAATATATTTTGTGTAATTTATCTATTCATGTATATAATTACTTAAGATGTAATATATGATGCTAATAATAAGTTTATTGATAGAAAATTCTCTGGACTTGTCACTAAAATCCTTATAAATTATTTTAAAATACACAAAATATACTTTTTTATCTCATATGGCTACTGGAATATATAAGAAAGCCTCTTATTATTAATTTTCTGGTAATATTAGTCTGGTAAATAATTATTTTTTGAGTAGAAATTCTATTATCCCACATGTAATTTTTTAATAAAATCGTATTTTAGTTATTTAATGTTATTTTTAGCTTTGATTTTACTAATAATTGATGATAATTCTTCGTTTTGGGATTTAACATCATTTTTCATAGCCATTATTGTTGACAGACTATTTGATGTAGCTTTTTCGTAGTCGTAACATTTGGAGTTCATAGCTTTGAGTTTTGTTATGACAAACTTTTCTTCAGATAACTCTTCGGTACTTTGATCTCTGCAAAGATGAATGTATTGCTTTTCATTTAGATTTTTCCGCCAGAAAAGCATTAACTCAACTTCTAGAATCATAGTTGCTAATTCTTGACCATCCGCTATAATCTCTTGTTCTTTAACCCTTATATATGTATCCGACAAAATGCTAATAAGCAAATTCAACATAATAATAAAATTGAATAAAGTAATAAGTACATAAAACAGCCACTCCAACTGAGAATATCCTTCTGTGCTTGTATTCCCCAAAGTTGTCGAATAAGTATCCACAAATGTCACATAAAACTTCTGGTCCGTATTTTCTCCTAACAAAGAATAAAATATAAACGAAAAAGCTGCAATTGTATAGAAAAAAATCACTAAAAAAGCAGGTATATCAGTCAAAACCTCAAAAAGCAAATTGATCAAATAGCGTGTTGGGCCAAAAATCCTAAAATACGTCACCCCACGCATCCAAGTAATAAGTATAATAAAAGCCAGAAAATTTGTGTTGTTATCAAAATATTCAGTCCATATCAAAATAGCAAAAATAAAAAACAAAAATGACCTAGCCAAATCAACATGGTTCCAAAAGTCTTTAAAATAATCCAAACCACCTGCAAAAATCTGATAAATTTCATGTAACAATAATGCCCCATTAATCACTGCAGGAATAATAATAAACTCACTATTATTAAGTTTTAATGTTGAATAATAAGCTAATGTTCCCATATGAGCTGCATATAATAAACCTTGTCCATACATAACATATCTAGCTTTTTTCCATTTTTCTTGTAGGATCAACTGCATCAAAGGTGTTTCAAAAATTTTCTCATTTTTGCAATTTACAACACTTTCCATGAAATCAATACTATCTTTTGACCCTAGATTCAAGTCTAATTTAAAACATGTTTGTTCAAAAGTTAAAGCTGTACCATCAGATGTATCAGCATCAGGGCCAAGCATAGCTATTGAGTTAGTTTCAATGGTTATACTATGGAAAACAATAGGTAAAGCTAGATCTTTACCAAAATGGGGGAGGTTTGATAAAAAAGATTTCCTTAAAGCGAAATCGTAGAGTTTTTGTAGACCATCCAAACCGAAATTGTTTAAAGCTTTTAGGTTGTCTGATAAATAAATAAGACTATAAGGGTCTTTTGTCCATCTTTTCTTTAGAGCTTTTAATATAATTTTCGTACTTTCTGATAATTCTTGATGAATACATACACGTAAAGGCGTATGTTTATTAGCTGATAAAACATATGGCGCATTTCCTTTGCTTATTAATACCTCAGGATCGTCTTTAGAATATTTTGGTATAAAAGCTTCTCTTAAATAATCATCATAATTGTAATAAGCATATATATGTTGGATATTAAACATAAAAGGCATAATAGTCCAATATTTATAATCATCTTTATATTTAGATGACTTATCTGCAACAATTTTCTTAACATAAGCACAAAACTTTTTCAGTTTACTCTGAACATCTTCCCCAATAATTTTCAGGTTCTTACAAAACAATGGTGAGTCTGATATTTCGACGTTAGATTCATTTTTTATCACAATATTTCTTTCATTATTAACAAATGTAAAAGTTTCAAGTTTTGGAACACCCATTCTTGTTATGAAATTAAAGTCCTTAAAACCCCAGAAATCAATACTTTCTGGAGTTTGTAAGAAAAAATACTCATGAACTTTACTTGAAATTAATCGACAAACAGGTTTTTCTAATATGATACTTTTGATTGGGGTTTTTGACAAAAGGCTCCATACCATAAGTTCATCAGGGGCGATAATAAGAACTTTTAAAGCATCATTACAACAGAAAATATCAACAATATCAGTTTTGTTTGTAAAATCCATTATACTACAAACCGCATTTCTAAGTGAAGAATCATGCATTTTACTTATATCTAGCATTTTGATTTCAAGGTTCTCACCTATAGAAAAAAGATAAAGGTCGTTTACTGTAATAGCCATTTTTATTATAGCATCATCATGATAGATTTGAGAATTAAATGGAGATAGTTGCTCTTTGATATAAAATGTTGAGATTTTATAAAGTTCTCCTATAGAAAGATACTTTTTACTATTGCTTATTACCATAGATGATACTTTACCTGTTGTGATATTCCATTCGTTTGTAAGATGGAGTTGGTTTAAATTAAATTCTTTGATTTTCGAAGTGAATTTGCTATTTTTTTCACTTTCTATTGTTAGTAGATAGAGAGTGTTATCTGGAGTTGAATAATAATAATTATAATGGCCGATGGATAATTTTCCAATTAAACTGCCTTGAAGGTTCCAAGTCACGATCTCATTTTTGGTCAGGCCAAGGACCAAATCCCCAACTCCCCATATATGAATGATATCAATGTTTTTTGTTTCCATCATTTTTTTCTCTTCAAAAAATGGGATTTTCCATCTGATTATCGACTTGTCATGACCTAGCGACACTATAAACTGCTGGTCATGCGTAAACAACACTGAATTTATTGTGTTTTTATGTCCTTCAAAAATATATGGTTTCCGTTGTCTGTCTAAATGCCAAANACCTAGCGACACTATAAACTGCTGGTCATGCGTAAACAACACCGAATTTATTGTGTTTTTATGTCCTTCAAAAATATATGGTTTCCGTTGTCTGTCTAAATGCCAAATAATCACTTTTTTATCGACTCCAGCTGTGACCATTAATGTTTCATCTTTAGATATATCGATTGATTTTATTTTCCCAGCTTCTTTAAATTCATTTATAACATTCCAAGTTGTTGTTTCCCATATTAGAATTTTTCCTTCTTTATCTCCTGTTACTATAATTTTGTTGCTAGAAGAAATTTTCACAGCCCATACTTCATTTTGACATTGTAAGGTTTTTACAATTTGCCCATTTTCTCCTGTATTATCCCATTCTAATTGATATATTATTACGGTTTGGTCTTTAGATCCTGAGGCTATGAAGATATTGTTGTCAGAAAGGTCCATACAAAGAACTATGTTGGAATGATGATAGAGAAGTTTGTTAGGGATATTTTCAGAATTTAAACCCCAAAGACGTACAGTGTTATCATGACTAGATGAAATCATCCAATCATTACTTAAACTAACTTCTATCGAGTTTACTTCACCATTATGTCCTGGATACTCATTTTCTATATGCAAAGTGTCAAGGGCATACTTTTTAATCACTGGATCTTTACCAGCGCAGTATATAAACTTTTCATCTGGACTCAAAGCTAAAGTCCAGATCTGATTATTAGCCACTATCTCATCTCTTAAAATAACTTTTTCTCTTGAGTCAATAACACCCAAACGTCCTTGCCGACTAACAAACACATAATATCTATCGCTTTTTTGTATTCTTAAACAAGTTCCTTCAAATTGCTGTTCGATTTTTAAAGGAAGAGTGTCTAATAAAAAATTTGTCACCAAGGAAAACTCATCACTCATATCAGCAAAAGATGATAAATCTATCACTGCATCTTTATTGTATACTGATTTTATTTTAGAACCTGTGTGAAATGCTTGTGAAAGCCTAGAATTCATTTATATTGGATGCATTATATGGAAATATTACAGTATAAAATTGGGTATTTTTAATAGTTGGGTTATAAGTCAATTATCAGGATAATTGAAGTTAGATATATATGCAATTTTAAGTGGGTTTGAATTAAGATAGGGATTTTGGCTTTAGTAAGTGAATATTTTGTGTAGAAATAGTAGTAAAATTGGATTCTGATAAAAGAAACTGGTTTTTTAAAGAAATATTACTGAAACTTGTTATGGAAAGTATAAACTGGATTATGTGTGAAAATACTGAAAATGCACGTTTGATATTATACTTAATGTGATTTTTGAATAATAAACCTAACATCTTTTTGTTATAAGCAAAAAGTCATGTAATTTTATAACTATGATATGCTTTGCATATCAATAGCATATATTTATATGCTTCTAAAATAAGCACAGTCTATAATTTGCTTAATCTTATTCCCAAGTCGATAATCCTTATAAAATTATAAAAAACTATCTCATTTCAGCCATAAAGGCTTTTATTCCATTTATCTTCCTATTCTTATCAAACTAACTCTAAACCTTTAATCACACAACCTTTCAAAAGCAATCCATAACACTCCGAAAATATAAACCTAATATCATCCTCAACATAAAACTAAATTCCCAATCTAATCAAAAATTACAATCTTTTACCATATTCCTATACAAAATCCCACAAAAACCACCAATCAAAGCATCTTCCTATCAAGCCCATCATTGATCTTCTCAACTCTAAAGCAAATTTCCATAACCATTTACCTAACACCTTCAATTCCTTACCATTCCCAAAAAATTTCTCATTCATTTCTCATATAAATCACTTAAAAAACATATGCCTCTGATTGTGGTCAAATAATATGGAAGACCCAGAAGTGCTTGAAGCAAGGAAAAAACTTGCAGCGAAATTCGGGGACAACCTGCGTATTGGTGGCAAAGGTTCTATGCGTAAAAGGAATAAGGTTCCTCACAAGACGAATAGTGTTGATGATAAGAAAGTAAAAAGTGCAATTAAAAAATTGGGAGTCCAGCCATTACCAGGCATTGATGAAGTCAATTTCTTCCAAGATGATAACACTGTTCTTCATTTTGAGAACCCACAGATTGAAGGGAATATTAGAGACAACTTCTTCGTGATTTCTGGTAAAGGTGAAGTCAAAAGTATGAGAGACCTTATGCCTGGCATTATTCCTCAGTTAGGGCCAAAG